>CAJDSM010047781.1:849-14421 GCA_903981925.1 Ostrea lurida | reverse complement strand
CATTTTTAACAATAACATTAGAAAACATTTTGTTTAAACACATGCTTTCGTTTGAACCGTTTGGGCAGTTCACCGACACAGAAGATTAAACCATCTAATCCGATGAAAAACAGAACATTTCAACTAGAACTATACTTTTAAGGCATTTAGATGATTTTAGATAGCAATCGTTGATACATGCATTTATCATTTAAAAGGTTTTCAAGGTCACAATAAATGCTGATGAAAAGTGAATTTAATTTACGAGGCGTGAAGTCCCGGGCCACACATTATTATAAATACGCCAGGGTGAATTCCGGCAGGTGCCCGCTACTGAAGTGAAGCTGCCTATCGTGGATTTGTACTGTTTTGGTGTACGCCATCTCACCACGGGGAGCTTTAAAGTCTGATATAGGAAGCTAACTGGGATATTCAGTCTTATTGTCATGTGGGTGTAAATTACTAAATATCAACCAAAACCATTGAACATTATCACAATTTAAGTTGTATTTTATTTGTTGTATTGACTTGGTATATATTGACCTGGAATATATATATATTTTGTATTGAAGTAGGCGGATGCAAAAAATAAAGGGGGTAAGAGCAATTCTTACGAAACAAAAATAAAACAAAGGGGAAAAAACAAAAGCAACAAAACCCCACTCTAACGTTACCATATTCATGTTACAATAAAAACCACTTTCTTCATTCATGTTTGTAGTTTTGTTTGATGTACACGTGGATGTTAAACATTAACTCTCTCTCCTATTTGAAATATGTTTATACCTACACATATAAAATTTTGAAACTACATGTATGTAATTTTGAATTAATTCCTATTTTAAAGGCGTTATGAGAGAGCTGCAATATGTTGACATTGACCTTTTTACACTTAAACTTTTCATTATTTGCCGTCTGCGTGAGCTTAGAACTGCGTCGGTAACTTTCAACACATCGTTCAGTGTGCTGCTACAAGAACGAAACATAAAGATGATCACTCGCGGTGTTTTCAGGTGTAGAGTTCTGCCTCGTGATCGGAGTTTTCGGCCTTTCCGGCAATGGTGGAACGTATCCAATATGGATGATATATTCTTCAACCGGACGAAAACAAACAAATAATCAATTAATGAACTCAGTCCATTATTTTTGAAAAAATGCAGTTACATTATCAATTTAGGGAGTATTGCTAGTTCAGATGTTCTTATCTTAATTTGAGGATCGCGTAAACAATTAAATTATTATTCAATATTTTTTTTTTTATTCATTTATCCTTTTTTTTTATTTTACTACGATGTATGTGTTTCTTTAAAGGGACGAAACTCAACGATTCTTCTTCATTCATTCTTCTTATTTCCTCATTAATGAGATTTTGCATGTGAACAAAATCAAATGATGTATTAGACAAATTATACAGAATTAAAATAGATACAGAGAGAAAAAAATGTACCAAACAAAGATCCATATTGACACAGGGATGTGAGCTGGCAGTAATTGCCCCCCCCCCCCCCCCCGGCATATATTGATTGCATAGTGCGATAGTAATGGCAGAGCATCACGTAAAAGTTGTAGTTTCTAAACTGTAAAAATTTCAAATCATGTGTATCTAAATTTGACTTGATATCGCCTAAGAGAATAACATAGAGGTTTCTCTTCGTTGAGAGCGCACTAGTTTTCTTTAAAGGGACGGGAATCATGATTTTCTCAAACTGTTTGATTTTTATTTTTTCTGATTTGAAATGTTTACTGATCTAATGTGTTTTAAAAACGAAAAGTTTCAGTTACAAAAAATATTTATTATTGCTATATAAAACAAAGATACAGGTAGTTATTATTACAAAATTATTTTTTAAAAAATCGATCTTAAATCTGTGCGTGATTATCTTTCTTAAAGTATTATGCATTTTAAAATGATAATCTGTTTTAGTGTTTTTAAAATTATGTTTAAATTGATTTAAAACATTTCATCAGTCTTTTTCAACCGGCATTTGGTGACGTCTCCGTATTGAGTTGGAAATATTCTCGGAGGGACGTTAAAAACAATAAAATAATCAATCAATTTACACAAAAGACCTAGTCTTTGTTGTACTTATACAGATTTTAAGGTTGGTATATTCCATGCGTCAGGAAATGTTAAATGTTTGTTTTTCAACTTCAAATAAGATATATTTATATCTTTAACATTTAAATTGAAAAAATATTTTGTCCTAAAATCCGTAAATTAAGTCAATTTAAAGGGACATGGGAACACGTTTTGAACTAAAATGTTCAAATTTTGGATTGCCAATTTTGATGTTTAAAATGCTTAATCAACTTATTTTTAGTGCGTCAGCAAAAATTTGAAAGTCAGTTGTTGAGTACAAAATAAGAAAGAAACAACGCTCAACAACTCGCTATGTAAACAAGATCGAGGCCTTGTTATATGTTTACAAAGAGATTTGCTTCGTTTAGAAAATGCATGTTTAAAACAATACGATATGTGAGAAACATAGACACTGTTTAATGTGTTTAGAATGACTTCTAGTGCTGAAAAAAAATCTGCGTTTAAATGGAAAAATTTAGTAGCAAATCATGCCTTGTTTACATTACAAAGGAATTTATAGGTTGCTGTAATCTTCACTTGGACAGTCAACAGATGACCGTTAAAAATGCTTCTGGACCATTAGAATACCTATAGTCAAGCATGGAAACCATTAAAATTGGCAATCTAAAAATTTTGAACATTTTCAGTTCAAAAACGATGTCCATGCCCCTTTTTAACGGCATCTGGAGGGCGACCTCTGAAATTATGCTATTGAATTAATATAAATGCCGTGAACTCATGCTCTGTTTCATTTTTAATTCGCATGGATTTGATTGAAAGACCAGTTGATATTGGGATATTTCCATCTTGCATATTACATGCATGCATGTAATACGTCCCGTTTACGTTCATGAAAAATTAAATACAAATATACATCTGTTATACATTTGTGTTTTCACCTCCGATATTATATTTTCTATTCATTAAAGGAAATCCCCCAACCACGTCAAAATAACGTTTAGAACGTGATTCTCGGAGTATGAACTTATCACACGTTTAAAACGAACCAGATGACATTTTGATACACCTCGGTGTATGGATCACAATGTCCTCTATCAGCCATTCGGAACTAATGATTTACAGAAAGGGAAAAAAAAAAACACCACCGTGCGAATTGCAAATCCGCAAACAATTCCGGTATTAAAGAAAAATAATAGACGTCCGATTAATAAAAAGTGCATGAACATTCCGATGTACTTAGAATGTATATAGTTTAATTTTACGCTATGATTTATATTGATTAAAAAGTCTTCTATCAATATCCAAAATCATATAGCAGATTTATGTATATAACAAAGATTGTTGTTGATATTAAATTGATAAAACAGATGTCTGTTCTAAGTTGCAAATCACAAATGAGAGTTCTTGAATAAATTTCCTAGTTTGTGTACACGATATGTGTGTAAAGACAGTCAACAACACATATGGGTGAATGCCGAATGTAATCATGACCTGAAAGTACTTTTGTAACAACAACAACACCCCCCCCCCTCTCATGCCGAATCTGATGTTACAAATTAGTTACATATTGCGGGTACCATAACATTTTTACAAAAAATTATTCTGTCAAGGCCATTTAACCCTAAATAATCTCTCTCTCTCTCTCTCTCTCTCTCTCTCTTCTCTCCTCTCTCTCTCTCTCTCTCTCTCTCTCTCTCTCTCTCTCTCTCTCTCTCTTCTATGTACATGCATTTCATTTTTCTTCAAGTTTTAGCTATGAGATTTTGTGTTCTGGCTGGAAATGAATTCACTTTCAACACGAAGCCTACTTTCATCCAAAACGGCTTGAAAATCTACGCTGTATTACCAAGTGCTTCGTTCACTAGCAACACTGTAAATATGCCATTACGCAGCGGCTGTATATTGTAGAACTTTTATCTAACTAAGCCTTATGTATACTTTTTTAAATATTTATTTCGCCAAGGGTTATGCTAACAAGGGAATGTCGGGGCAGATTCGGGTGATGGAAAATATTAGAATTGTTTCCAATATTTTAAAACTGTGTACAAGTTTTGGTAAAAGCGTTCACTGACTTCAGCCAGTTCAAAATGTAAAACTTTTCGTTTGTTCTCTGTATTATATAGAGCCTAGATATCACTGTTTTCTGCTACCAATCATCTTATTTCTCAGCTAAATTGTTGACGTAATGTTAGTACTCAATGTGACCGTAAGTCAGATTAGTTTAGATTAAAAGTCTACGGATAAGTGAACCATTGAAAGATTTTGGCTATATATTTATAATATTTCACAATGCAAAAACATGAATTTCTTCATTAAAACCCTCATCTGTCAAGCAGAAACTTTCTGATTCAAAAGCCATTTTCAATTCCCTCAGCACGGCATCGTCTTGCGCATTTCAGCAAAGCGCCACTTCGCAGTTAGGATTTCCAAACCTTCAATTTCCCGACTCCCTAAACTTGCGGTCATCCATTGGAAAACGTTTTTTAGCTATTTTGGAGCTTTAGTTTTTTTTAAACTGTGTTTTAAAAACCACACCTAAATTTAATGAAATGGTAATTATTTGTAATTGTAAATCATAAAATTAAGAGGATTTGAGAGATAGGATTATTAGGACACCGTTTTTTAAAATACCGCGTTTTTTTCAAGGTTTTTCGCATAGAGGGATCCCATTGTCACTTTTTCACAATTATCTGCTACCCATCTTTTCTTTTTATTTCAAATGATTCCTGGAGGGGTTAGGGTAAAAACATGTTAATTTTTTATTCAAAATTCTGAAGTTTTTGAAGCCACAAATCTTCCGGGTAGGATTGATGATGAAATCAAATTTTGGATTACTTGATATGTGCATTTTCGTTCACTTGAAGCTCAACAGCCATAGGTCCAATAGGTGGAAATTGGTTACAAAGTGGTATAAAATGTAATATATTTGTTGTAATTATTCAAAAGAAAACATATTTCCCATCGTCTATCATGAAGTTAATTGCTTCGAAACCTGTATGTGATAGCGCTTAACGGGCTTTTTTTATTATGTATTGTTCTTATTTTTTTAGAAGCGGTCATACCCTGGGGAAGTCGCGAGACATATTTTTTCCATAATTTCAGTTAATATACTCCTGGACAAAATAATACAAATTTTGGTTGAAAATATGAGAGAATTAGAATTTAAAGGGGGGTATGGGGATTATATCTTAATCCTTTGCACCCGATTTAACGTCGAAAATGACAAGTTGTTTTCTTCACACACTTTGAGAGTCTAGAGTGGATTTGAATTCGTAAACGGGAGTGATTCGGTAAATAAAATCACCAGCGTGACCGTGTCCTTGAACTGTCAAACATATTGATGGTTAGAGGATAACAAGTATTCCGTAATGGATTTTAAAAATATATATAAACAACTATATTTCTCCCACATAATTATTCACCATCTGAAATATTACGGAGTTGTTTAGTATGAATTGGGACACGTTTTAACGTGAGAGAGTCCACTGCTGTACACATCCCCACCCGCTGGTCAAGTGCAAAAATGTTAAATCCACCAGAACGAACATCTCTCTCATCGAGACTTGAAATTTCATGATTATGACACACCAGTGGGATCCTTTATTCAATTGATACATTACGGAGTGGCGGATTTCGATGGGAGGAATTCAGTGCATGTTGAAAAAATATCAGCGAAATATTTGAATAAGTTATCATGCCTTACAATCTTTCAAAAGTTTTTGAAAGGCGAACTTTCAGAGTGTGAAGTACATACTTTAATAAACGATTACGTTTGGATCAAACATGACCTGTGTTTTTTTTTACCATGTTCTAAAGAAACCCCAAAACTATTAAATGATATCATGAAAACTTGTAGATTAACACATATTGTTCTCCTCTGACAATATTATTGTCTTCCAATTTCAACAAAAGCTACTTTGGCGCGAAACTACATATGAAGTGGACTCGTTTCGATGCTAGATGACCTTGAACTTGGCGCGATACGAACCTGTTTCATTCGGAAATGGTCCATATTACGAAGGTGAAATCAGGCTATATTTTTTAGATTGTTAGTATATGAACATACTGATGTTCGCTTGGCTTAATCCTTTTTACTTGTTGCTTTAAGGTTAACACTAATATAAACGCTAATAGATTTATATCGTTAATGAAGGCACCAAGAACTTCAACAATTGCATTGTTGCCTTTTATTGTTGTATTGTTCGCACAGTTTCGGAGCATGCAAAATATTTAAACCTACGATCAGACAAATAACTGAACCGTAATTTCTTAAGGAAGGAAACCTAAAAGCCGGAGACCCATATAATTATTTTTGATAATTTATTAAGTGAGTTAATTACACTAGCAACTGGTTAGAGCTATTTGAGCTTTACCTATTTACCGGGGATTCCCATAAATATACGCACCCAGCTAGTGTCATCTCTACACAGATTGTCGTCCCTTTCTCTCCCATACATCTCTGTCAAACTCCCGTTTTCAAGATTTGTAAAACCATTGAAAGAATGCAAAAACACTAATTTTGAGTGTTCATTTAATTTTTTTAAAAATTAATAAAAATGAAAATAATTCAAATAACTTATTTGTTATATTTGGCTTAAAACATTTTTTAACTTTAAACGCTAAACAGTTTTCTACAAAGGTTTTTAAAAATTAAAACTTATAGACCAAAAAATAACAAATACGTATTTAATTATTTTCTTTTTTATGTTAACAGTAATTGAACACTCAAACTTAGTGTTTTTCCATCTTTCAATGTTTTTACAAAAATCTTGTAACGGCTGAGTTGACAGAGATGTAGGGGAGAGGATAAGGACCGACAAACTTCTGTGTAAGAGAATAGAGTTAGTGCTAGTCCCGGGGGGTTCTCAACTATACTTTTGGTACCAGTGACGTTCCCGCTGAGATTTTTTCAAACCACCCCCATAAATATATATCAATATTTTTGAAACCACACCATTCATATATTTCTGTTTGAAAATTCTTACCCATCATATATTGTGACCTATCTCATGAAGTTGCCCCCATTCAGGAAGTGCATTATTGTAATTATTACCCGGGTTTTAGTTATATTTCGGGGAAAATGTCATATATTTTATGATACAACTTATTAGAGGTGAATTCAGCGAAAAAAATTTACCATCCATAATGTAAAACCTTGCATAATTAAATTGTTTACCATTGATATAACAGATGATGAAAATGGCACCCCTTGATTATATTTGACTTTTGTCAAAAAAGCGACCCATACCAGCGGCACGTCTGGTTATACCAAGATATAGGAAGAACCCCCCCCCCCCCCCGGGGTGCTAGTATACTGTTTTCTTTTACATCTAACAAATCTCGATACAATACTATACTGTAGCATGAAGTTTGACGTCCATAAGACTAGTACTGTAAGCATTGAGTTTGACGTCCATAACGACTTGTAAGCGAGCTTAGTGGACCGTTCCATTGGCATGTGAAGACGACTCCGATTTCTTCCCGTATTGAATTCGGGTTAAAATAGTGTCCTTAATACCCCCTTGCTTGTCGTAATAGGCGACTGAATAGGGTTCTTTCGGTGAAAACGCAAAAGCATAGGCGCTGTGTCACTCAGCAGGTGTGGCACGAAAAAGATCCCTCCCTGCTCAAAGGTGCAAGCGGCCGAGGCATAGGCTCAAGTTTGAGCCCTGCCGGCAATAGTGACGTCTTCATGTGAGTGTGAAAACAAAAATCTCAAAGGGACGTTTAAACAATACCAACAAACAGTGATATTCAACTAAATTTCTAGATTGAGCACTGTTCCTTATCGCCACCTTTTCATCACTTCGTTTTCTCTTCTCCTCTCTCTCTCCTCTCTCTCTCTCTCTCTCTCTCTCTCTCTCACGATCTACCAATACACACCGGCTTAGAACGGCACATAAGGGTGGCGGACATGCGCCACACGGCATGGTGGCGGATTCTGGAGCAATAAAAGACAAACAATGGGTTACAATTTAAGAATTTTTTATATATCTGGACGGTTAGTCAAACAATATATCACGGAGGGACCAATTACTAGTAGCACCCTCGGCTTCTGAAACTGCCTGCAAGAGTGCTCCGCGTTTTTCTCAACACTCTCTCACTTTTCGGTGTGCTGAAGTTTTCAACTTTTGACGCGATTTCCAGTATCAAAATGGACCCTAAGAGAGTTTTTTTTTTCTACTAATACATCGAATAGTTATGAAGTATAGCAATAGAATTTTGCTTCATTGTCTTTGTAGTTCATTTATGCGATAATTAAGACAATTATTGCTTCAATCGATGGCGCGTTCGGGGTGGCGTCTATGCGCTCCACGGGGTGGCGGATTGGCTTAAGACATAGGGATTTTAATTTCCTACAGTTCTTGCTTTCATTGGGGACAAAAGACTATGTTACTTGGTTCTTACTAGATAATCGTTTTTGTGATGGTGCGATAATTATAACGAACTGGAATTTAACAACAATATGCGTAATTTAAATATGTTTACTTATGCAAGAGTATTCTCCCGTTAATTTAGTTATACAACTTTCCTTAATGATACTGACTTAATTTTTCTAAAGTTTTGTTTTTCCTTTGTGTTAGCCTAGTGTATGACGGATTGAGGGGGGGGGGGGCAGCTCATCCCCCTTTTTTGGTGACCAAATTATCATTAATATATATATAGAATTATAGCTAGATGAACTGTATTTGTGTGATATACATCGCCATTAACCCATTAAATGATACGCCAAAAATAAAGCAGTGCGGGCAAATAGAATGTAACAAAGTGATTTCATGATAACGCTGATCAGCCCCTAAATGGGCCGTCTGTACCTCCTACTCCAATGACATGTACATGCATACATTAGTCAACATTTTGAGAAATGTGCAAGAAACATTATTCACTTTTGAATTTAGAGGAGAGGGAAGGGAAGGGAGAATCACTACCAGAGTTCATGACTAGAAGGAATTGGAGACAGAGTTCATAATTACTGTAAATTATGACAAAAAGATACATGTATAAAGTATGGATTTATAATACCATATGACAAATAATGCACCATGTAAGATGTAAAAGGATAAACAATCTTTGACACTCTACATAGGCATATGCTATTACGACATATGTCCTAGATACCATACAAAACATGCAGATTCCACTTCTTTAATTTCAGTTCATCTCCATGGTAGGAAAAGTCGAAATTAGTGATTCAATGCATACAAAAAGTGCACAAAACAAAGATCATCAGGAGTATAACTAGTATTATTTTAAGACAAACTATTTTAATTATATGGAATCAAAAAATAAATAAAAGAGCTAATACACCACTTATGTGTGTGTGTTGTGTGAAAGGGGAGGGGCAACCTTACTAAACTCAAACGAATGTTGGGGAGTGTTAACTTTCTACTTGAGACCCCCCCCCCCCACCTCGGCTTCTACGCCCATGAAATGTAAGCTTTCCTCTAGGATTTGTCGAAGCCAGGCATGAGGGTCAAAATTGATTCTACATTACATGTATCTCTCTCATATTTCCTCTCTCCTCTCTCTCTCATCTCTCTCTCTCTCCTCTCTCTCTCTCTCTCTCTCTCTCTCTCTCTCTCATCTCCTCTTCTCTCTCTCTCTCGTCTCTCTCTCTCCAATTCCTTCTAGTCATGGCAGTAGTCAAATTCTGGGTCTTTTTCAACATGTAACTTTGCCCTTTGATTGATTACCTACATTGTGTCACCGTCTTCTTGAACCATTTTAAATTAGTGATTCTCTCAAACCCCCCCCTCTCTCCTCTGCTTCAAATTCAAATGTAGTAGTGTGTTCTTCAAATTTTCTCAAGATGTTGATACTGTATACATGTACTTGGAGGTAACAAACGCCATTTAGGCCTCGATCCTAGCGTTACCATGATAAATCCTGTTTTTCTGCATTTGGATTTTATTTATTTTGGCGTTATTTTTATCAAATGAGTATAAATGCGATTGTAAACACTACAGTACAGTTGGTTGGATCCAGGATTTTTGTAAGGGGGGGGGGGCTGTCCTTTGAAAAAGGGACCTGCTAATATACCTCACTGGCTAGTGTTAGGATTGAACCTAAGTGGGGCCCAAGGGGCGAAGTCCTCGGAACTCATGGGTTACATGGGGTTTTTTATTATTTAGGGGTCTTATTTAGCATATATTTCTACAGGTCACAAAAAGGGGGCCTGCCCCCCCCCCCCCTTCTACATCGCTATAGCACTTGCAAAACACCCAAAGGAAAAGAGTAAACTTACGAGAGAAAGTTAAGTCAGTATCATTAAGGAAAGTCGGTATAACATAAATTACGGTTGATACTCTTTCTGCATTGTAAACATATTTTAAACATTACGCATATTTTGTTTAATTCAGATCGTAATAATATCGCACCATCACCAAATCGTAATGATTTTCAAGTAAGACCAGTAACATAGGTCTTTGTCCCCAATATAAAGCAAAAGAGGACACTGTAGGGCACAAATTAAAAATCGCCTATTTCTTAAGCCAAATCCGCCCACCCCGTGGGACAAGATCGCCACACCCGAACGGCGCATCGAGTTTGAAGCATAATTGTCTTAAATTAGTCGCATAAACAACTTACAAAGTACCAATGAAGCAAAATTCTATTGCTAATTTACTTCATTAACAATTCCATGCAATAGTAGAGAAACTCCTCTAACAGGTCCCAATTTTAATACTGAAAATTCGACGTCACAAAAGTTGAAAACTTCACCACCCCGAAAAGTGAGAGAGTGTTGAAAACGGAGCACTCTTGCAGGCCAGTTTTTGACAGCCAGGGTTGCTTCAGTAAATATTAGGTCCCTTCCGCTGGGAATAATTGTTTTGACACTAAACGCGTCCAGATATAATAAAAAATCTTAAATCTTACCCCCACTTGTTTGTTCCCTTTATTTTATATCGACCTTCAAATCACGCCACCCCATGTGACTTCAGTCGGCCACCCCCTTATGTGCGTTCTAGCCCGGTGATACAACGCGGCACTTATTGAATGAAACAATCAACATACTATTATCACTAACCACGATTTATTTTATTTTCTCTTTACAGAAACTCGACGAAGGCACTGAGGGAATTTTTCTAAGATACTTATAAAACAAGAGTCTCAGGTAATTGACAGTGTATCTAAATGGATTTGTTTGCCTTTAATATTACTTTTAAAGATATACTACATGACACAAAGAATAGAGAACCTCTTACCTCGCCCCAGTGAAGATAGATTACAAAAGCATACATGATAATGGTTAGAAAAAAATTATTTAAGTTATTTTTGTCACAATGCTAAATAATATTATACACAACAAGAATGATACACTGCAACACAGTTTAACCCAACTTAACGTTCATTGCAAAAATTCACTTTAAATCAAAACAAAACGTATACAAGTAACACACATGATTTCTTGTCTTAAATGAAATCCGATGAAGGTGTGGGGTAACTGAACGCACTTTGCACCCCCCCCCCTTTTTTTTTTAAAAAAAATGAAAAATATTTCTTTAGCTGTTTAATTTTGAGTTAAAAAAATATTTTCAAGGACTTAAGCAGTTTGCTATCTCAAAGGCCGACAAGTTTGAATAGCAATGGCTTAAATTGCGCAATTAATTGTTTTAGCAAAGTTGCGAAGCCGAACAACGAAGTCTTTGCGAGATTTTATAGTTTTTCTAAACTATTTCACTGAATCGCATTTCTTCTTGATAAATACTAATAATCACAAATATCCCTTTAATTCCAGGACAATGAAATTAGCGCCGGAGCCAATGCCGGTAGGTACATTTTGTGTTGTCAGCACACATTGTGTAGACGTTTTCAGGTGGATTGAAGCTGCAAAGCACACATTTTTGAATAGTTCTTGCAAAGTATTGCAAGCCACAAGGACACGCTTTTACAAGAAAGGCCGCACCTATCCATCCATCCGCCTTAATACAAATTATACTATTCAAAAATGTAAGACTGCAGATATAAATTGCAAGCACTAGATTGGACGACCAAAGCGGGATACATGGGACCATGTTACCATAATCCAAGAATAGTGGTGGTACACAAAAGGTCCATTAGTTAACCGCTTCTGTAAAATGAATCGTACTGTTTATGCATTATATCCATCTAACTTTCAAATACAACAAGGGATAACATAAATGACAACATTTCCAAGTCCAATCTCATTATTATATATATTGATTTATTGGCTAGTAAATAAACAAACCAAATCGACAAAAAGTAGGAATGTTGAAATTTCGGTTTATATTTTAAACAAACACATTTTCAAATAGAAATCCCGCAACAAAATAACAGGGCTTTAAATATCATAATTTTAAAGCGAAATACCCTTAATATTCCACCGTCAACAAATTACACCGAATATAGAGATATGATAAATAGGCTCAAATGAGGAACAATGGCCAGTGTAATAAATTAAAGATAGAAGCGCTGATTCCTCCCTCTATCTAAACCGATCGTAGTGGACGCATAGAGTGGTAGAATTCTCGCCCCGTGGAATGAGAGGGTTCTGATTTAGAGGATCCGACCTCTGGCCGCGTCAAAAATTGATGATTATTCTTCGCCAAGAGCTCGGCAAGTAGAGAAATTACACGGTATTTCGGAATAATGACCATATAAAACACGAGGTCCCGCTGTCGTACAGCTAATTAACCTCTAAAAAAGTAACTTTAAAAGCACATAACAACCCGAGAGCTTCCGGTGCCTTCGTCACCCATGGGCCACTCCACTTCAGGTTTTATCCCAAACCTTAAGGCAACTATTCGCTCCTTTTTTCTAACGAGATGCCCCCCATTTCGACAATTCCTGGAATTCCGCCACTAGCATGTGTTCACGCCAAAAGCAACCACTCACTTTCACATGCACATACTAGTTATGAGCTAGACACAGTCTAAATTCTGCAGCCCATCACCGGCCATAGGTACTTTTCAATAAATTGAGTGAAATATTCTTCAACGGTACGAAAACAACTAATACATATATCGGTCAATCTAAAATGATGCAATTATATTTTTTTATTTTGAGAAATAATTAACATTCTTACGCCCCCCAATTACCTAATAGATAAAAAGGCTAAGTAGGATGGCCAGCGTATTTAAAGCTTAAAAAATTACATTTGTGCTTACATTCCGCCAAAAGGATGATTAAATAAATAAATAAATAAAAGAAGTTGTTACCTGTAACCACAGTGTTTTATTGCTACAGATTAGTAAAAAATAAAGACTGCATCTATGAATATACAGACCAATATTTTTAAAGTTTTTAAGCTTACATATATGTATTTAACTGTAGATGAAAGGATTTTTGATGAACTTGTCAGCTAGCTATTGATATATGGCATTTAATTACTCATTATCAATATAAATTTCAATTTACAAATTATGTAGCAGGACCCAGTTGCACCGAGGTTAGTTAACTTTAACTAACTGTAAACTTTCTATTAATTCATACATAAATAGAAGCTTAACTATCAGTTAAACTTAAATAACTATTTGTGCACTGGGTCCAGATGTATCAAAATGATGATATATCTAAGAACCAAATCTCTT
>CAJDSM010047777.1:0-13445 GCA_903981925.1 Ostrea lurida | reverse complement strand
TTACTAGCTTGAAATACGGATATGTATTTAATTGCAATAGTAAATTTAGAAATTAATATCAAAATTAAAGGCATAGCTCTAATCTTCGAAGTATTTGGCTCCAGTCTTTGGCACCTACATTGTTCACATTTATAAAGTTTCACTTTCAATGTTTCGAATTTCCAAACATTTCGATTTGAGCATCACTGAAGAGACATAATTTGTCGAAATGCGCATCTGGTGCATCAAATTGGTACGTATATTATTTTATATTACAAAGCACAGCCCTGGCCTAAGGTAAAAGCAAATTGATTAAGTCTGTAAATTTGTATTGTCATGCCACCTGAAACTCGTGTTTTATTTTTGATTGGGATTTCTTATCATTTCTCTACATTTCCGTTTTTTTCTATCGTCTTCTTCGAAACGTTTTCCTCATGTGAAGCCGCCATTTTTCACTAAACACTAGATAAGTCGTACGTCAAGTAAATTTATTGAATAGAATAAAGTACGGTATGGCCTTCTAGAACTTTGATAAACAAAAACTACGCAGTCAACAGTGGACTTAAATTTTCGTATATATTTCAAAATTCATCAAACAATTAAAAATAGTAACTTTTCCTCCTGAAATAATCACTTGCCGATCGACAAGTGTGTATCGAGTTTTCACTTGTCCGAACTGGGCTTTCACTTGTCCCGGGCAATCGGACAACCGTTAATGTCGATCCCTGTTGTATTTTAGATCTATTTTGTTCTTGAGAGCAAAAATCACTCGATCACACTGTTACCCAACTCAAGTACATGAATCACGTCGACATAGCCATGGTATTTGATATATCAGTGTTCGAGATACCAAAGTTCAACTGTACTATTAGGGATTGTAATGTATGAAAAACAACTTATTGCGTTTGTTTGGCCTAAGTCATCAACTACATTGAATATGGATGACTAAAACCAAATCTGGTCCAAAATGTTTTTTTTTTTGTTACCATGCATTACTGTTTGTGGATGTTTTTGAACTACAGTCTCTGGGCCACCTGTCGTAGTTGTTAAGGGTATTTATCAGCATCTTGTCATAAAACAGTACAGACTGCACTGTGTATATGCAACTTCACGTCATTTTCATTCAAAATTATTGCATTATTTGCTTTTTCACAGCGATTATCCAAACATTGGGTATGTAGTCTAAGAGCTCCTTATAGCGTCTCAGTCATCCATGTGAAGCGTAGTCCTTTTGGCTGTACGTGACATACAGTTAATGGTTTATATATTCAGATTATGTAATCTGGAGCTGCCAGAGCTTACCTGAAGCAAACTTTTCACATGTCTCATTAGGGAACCGCATGAAATGCGGGTGCCCTATAGTAATCACATTGTCCGTCCGTCGTCTGTCTGTCCATCCGTCAACATTTTAGTTGTGATGCGATAACTCAAGAAGTTTTGATCGTACAGTTTTTGAAACTTTGCACAATTGTACTCTACCATAAGAAGGCAGAAGTGTAAAAATTCTGGGTTCCGTCCGCCCGTCCGTTCGTCTGTCCGTCACATTTTCGTCTTGATGTAATAACTGAAGTTGTGATGCGATAACTCAAGAAGTTATTATCGTACAGTTTTGAAATTTGCACAATTGACTCTAACAATAAGAGGCAGAAGTGTATAAATTCTGGGTTCCGTCCGCCGTCCGTTCATCAAAAATTTCGTCTTGATGCCATAACTGAAGTTGTGATGCGATAACTCAAAAATGTTTTTATGGTACAGTTTTGAAACTTCGCACAATTGTACTCTACAATAAGAGGCAGAAGTGTATAAATTCTGGTTCCGTCCGCCGTCCGTTAGTCTGTCCGTCAACATTTTCGTCTTGATGCGATAACTGAAGTTGTGATGCGATAACTCAAGACGTTTTTATCGTACAGTTTTGAAACTTTGCACAATTGTACTCTACAATAAGAGGCAGAAGTATATAAATTCTGGGTTCCGTCCGCCAATCCGTTCGTCTTGTTTGTCAACATTTTCGTTGTGATGCGATAACTCAAAAAGTTTTTATTGTACAGTTTTGAAACTTTGCATAATAGTACCTCAGCAAGAAAAGAGACAGAAGTGTATAAATTCTGGTTCACAGCACCTTCATACAGATGTCACTTTCCTTTGATAGCCCTCGGCGGGGCCCTTGCTGACCATGTCAGTTTTCTAGTTTTGAACGATTTCAGAGGGTTTTTCCCCTGATATTATATACTGGTATATACTGTAAAACGAGAATATATGGTGCAAACATATCTTAGCACAGTCAGCAATGAAGACCTTTTGGCGCAATCTCATTTTAAAGGGGCATGGACACGTTCTGAGCTAAAAATGTTTAGATTTTCATTTTTAATGTTTACAATGCTCACTTATGATATTTCTAATGGTCAGCAAAAAAATGAACGTCATTTGTTGAGTTACAAGTGAGATACAGCACTTATAAGTCTTCACGATGTAAACAAGGCTCGAGCCTTGTTATTTTTACATAAAGATTGCTTCACAGAAAATACCATGTTTTAAAACAAAATGAGATGTGAGAATCACTAGGAACTGTTTAATTGTGTTCAGAATGAACTTGTAATATGAAAAAAATCTGCTTAAACGGAACGTATACTAGCATATTCAATGTAGGTAAACAAAAAACATGACTCAAGCCTTGTTTACATAGTGAAGAATTGCAAGTGCTCTATCTCACTTGTAATTCAACAAATGGCGTTCAAATTTTTGCTGACATTAGAAATACCCTAAGTGACCATTGTAAACATTAAAAATGGAAATCTAAATTTGAACATTTTTAGGCTCAGAACGTGTCCATGCCCCTTTAACACAACGATACCACCTGGTCAATATAATGTCAATTGAAAACCTTTTGGCGCACAATTGAGTGTAATCCTACGTCTGCGCTAAAGGCGCTAAAATAAAATAGCGCACTAAATATTCTCGTTTGTCTGTATAGAACATAGTCATCAATTCTTCCAAGAAGGTTTTGTTTTGGGTTTTGCATGTTTGGAATAATTGTACAAGTTTACATAAAAACTATTGATTTAATTCAAATTTTCACAAAAGCTGGATTGCAATTTCTTGCAAAAGTTGATTAGATTTTGGGAGTGTTTTGTTCAGACAATTGACAAAGGGAACTAGGTCATCTGCTTGTGTGATAGATTGCTGATGTCATTTTCACAAGTTAAGCAATAGTGTTCGTAATCTGTCATTGGCGGGTGACAGTTTCATGCTGTAGTCTGAGTTTGGTGACCTTTGTGAAGGTTGCTGTTTTTGAGTGCTTGTTTTTTGTCAAGTTTACTATTTAGGGTATCTAGTTCATCTGAGGGTAAGCTAACAGATGTGTTATTTAGGGTATCTAGTTCATCTGAGGTAAGCTAACAGATGTGTTATTTTAGGGTATCTAGTTCATCTGAGGACAATTAAGCTAATGGTGTTTGCCCAATACTTTAGAACCCTTTTTTTGTTGATGATATTTCATAAAGGGGTTAATCATGGCCCCTATTTATTTTCAGGTCAAAGGTCACCCAAGCGCAATGCAATACTTTGTACAATGGGTGACCATGGCACCCCCCAATATTTTGAGAACCCTTTGAGTTTCTTTGATAGTGATATATCATACAGGAGCGAGTCATTGGTAGTAAATGGCTCATAGTGATTTTCAAGTCCAAAGGTCAAAGGTCAATAGGTGTAATACAGTATACTCTGTACAATTGGTATCTGCCTATACACATGGAATGCAGGCAAAAGGGTTACATGTGAATTTCACATGAACTGCTGTTCAGTGAAATTCTCATGTGAAATTCACGTTAATTTCATGTGAACATTGATCCATGTAAAATATTTGACACATGAAGTTTTTGTTCATGTGATTTAACATTTAATGCTCTTTTCACATGAAATTCAAGTTAAAATTTTCATGTGAAATTTGCGTGAATTTCACATGAAATTCATGTGAGGCACAATTGCATGTGTAGAATCTAGAGTACCATTTGTCAACAGTTTATGCACATGCAAGAATAACTGCATCCCATAGATTAGAAGCTAACGATGACAGATACAAAGTCCATGCACAGTTGGCTACTTTGTCACAAGTAGTACCCATGCCAAAAAAATAAAGATAGTTACAAATCAAGGGATATATGGAAATGGTGTTGTAGAAAATAAACCCTGGGTGACCCTTGAAGGCTGCAAATGAATCTATTTAGGAAAAAACAAAAATTCGATCTTTAACTTGACATGGTGAACGAAATATCAAATTGATGTATGTGAGCATGCAAAAAAAAAAGGGTGCAGAAAACAGAACTAGTATCTAGGTTCTAAGGGCGAATATTCAGCAATAAATAAACAAATATTCACAAACAAATTTCTAATTTGATCTAAACATCATGGTAAATTAAGCAATGTACCAAATATTAAATTGATATCTGCAAGCAATACAGAAAAAAAGTATGGAAAACGGTATTTCCGTTTATTTTCTAAATCGAAGGGTCATATTTACTCAGCAAAACTCAATGGACCAGGAGAATTTTCAGTTTGATCTGAAACTTAATTGTCATGGTAAAACAATGTACCAAATTTCAAATTAATATCAGCAAGCATGACCAAAAGTATTAAAAAAAGCATGGAAAACTGATTTGCCAGACGGACAGATGGCTAGAGTGCACGCCTATAGTTCCAATCAGCTCTGCCTGTAGCCTGGGATTAATAAGCATTGAGGTACTAAGTATGTTTGGTGATATTAGGCAGAAACAGAGTAAAAAACCGTTCAATATCGCCCTCCCAAGGACAATTAACNTGGTGATATTAGGCAGAAACAGAGTAAAAAAACGTTCATTGTCGCCCTCCCAAGGACAATTAACAATTGAGTGCTTCATGTAACATTGACATATATTAATTGATAAACAAAGTAACCCATTCAATTTAGGATTTAGGAATCTTACCATAGATTGGTATCTGATCACCAGCAGTCATAATGTAACTTGCTGAACATTTTTCTTCAGTTTATTGTTCATTTGTAGTAAAAGTGATATCTGATATCTCTTCCGTATCGTTTACGTAAAACTATTTCATCAAGCCTTTTTTTCTCACTCAGCAATATCCTTTAATGACCAATTCCGGAAATGACTCCGGTACTGCAGGGCACCAGACGATTATCGTATTGTCAATTATTGCTTTTCTATGTAAGATATGTTGACAGCGTGTATGAAAGCTGAATGCTATATTTGGAAGCGGCTACGGATAGTACCAAGTCTAGAGGGGATCCTTCGGATAAATGGTGTCCAGATATCCTGCTTCAAAGTCAAGTCTGATTACACTCATTAGCTGTCTAATGGAGAATTTAGTTTCGATCCCAAATTCATCAAAATGAATGCCCAAGAGGTTGGTGTAATCTT
Source organism: Ostrea lurida (assembly GCA_903981925.1). NCBI lineage: Eukaryota > Metazoa > Mollusca > Bivalvia > Ostreida > Ostreidae > Ostrea > Ostrea lurida. The sequence goes on along the minus strand of CAJDSM010047777.1, from coordinate 8,055 downwards.
GAAAAAATGCCACAAAACTCTAGATGAAATGTAAGCATTTTCTCAGTGTTGGGTCCTCAAGTGAGGACTGAGATGCATATATAGTGATACACAGATATGTTACCAGGATATATTCCTCTTCCAAAAAATGAGGAAATAATCGACATGATATCTTTAGAAGTGTTCTTAAATAATTGATTTTACATTCCAGCTTGTTTAGGCCATGACCGCTTTGGGTATAGGGTGGAGCCACGAAGGGTTAGAAGTTGTGTTAGGGTTATACAAGGAAATTTTTTTTAGAAATCTTCTTTAAGAACCACAATCCCTGATTTATCATATCAAAAGGCAAACATCCATGCTATCTGAGGTTCAGTTTTATTGGAAATGTAGAAGTTTGGCCAAAATGCACTAATTGGTGAAAATTGCATGAAATCAGTTTCCTGTTTTATACGGTTAGCATTTCTAAACAATATCACATAGTGCCGTCTATTTGTATACCGCATCGTATAAAGACAGAAGAATGTGTTGTATTCATGATGAATTGCATCAAATATGTAAAGCAGGGATATGCAAAATTTGGTAGTGGAGATCCCACTCATCCCTGCATTGCATTTTGTTGAAATCTTGACAGCGTCTTTATATGCAGACATATAATTATCACATGTTGTTCTCCACTACAGTCATTGAAAAATGACTGAGATCAGCAGGACCTTTTAATTCATTATCAACGATTAGTTCTAAGGTAAAATAAGTTCAAGTGTGGGACACTCCAGATAACTTTCTCTGTGGTATAAAACTTACGTCTTGCTTCAACAACAGGCGAATAACTCTCTCTGTAGTGGATAAACTGTACGTCTGCTTCAACAACAGGCAATAACTCTCTCATTGTCGGAACCTATGGGTTTTCTCTCCGTTATACTGCATTCAACGTGGTATAAATTGTCTGCTTCAACAATTAACATACATGTGATTACTAGCAGTGTTAGACCATATTTCAATTAACTTCATGAGTTCAAAATCAAACTGATGTGTCATCATAGTATTCATCATTCATGTTGCACTGTCCATTTCATCTAAATGAGTAGTAATAATCTTGTGTTGCTTCATCCTTTTGTATCTTGAAATTGCTTGCTAAAAACTGACATGCTGTGCATTAATGAAAGCAAATGTGTCGTATATCAATTTCATTATGAGAGTCTGATTTGATAAAAGCCAATGTTATTTGAAGGTTCTTAGTAGATTCATTATATCGAGTCATGATTGAGAGTCAGAGTTGCGTTATTTCTTTTGTCAGTGTTGATAATACTGGGTCTGTAATGGGCCTCAGTAACATGTGGAGAGATTGAATTCAAAATACCCAGTAATGCTGCTGCAAAATAGCAGTGTATGTGTCATTAATATCATGTGATCTTTGACTTATACAGGATCAACCTTATAAAGATATACTGTAGAAGCACAAATATTCATCGGGTTAAAATTTCGTTGTTTTGATTCCCAAAAAATTTCGTCGGGACTTAATTTCGTCATTTCAGACAGCTCTGTATTTATAAATAGTTGGGTTAAAAATTCATCATGGATTTAATTTCGTTGATTTATGCTACCAACGAAATTAACAAAATTTAATCCATGACAAATATTTTTGCTGATCTACAGTACATCTTTGAAAAGATCATCTTAAGAAAGATTATTAGCTCACCTAATAGCCATAAATGTTTTTTTGGTCACTTGTTGTTTTAATAGCATTCATCTGTAAACTGCATGTACACATTTTTTTTCAATTCTCTAACACAACTTAGCCAATTTCAACTAAACTTGCCATAATGCATTTGGATGATTGTGACTTTAAACTATTAAAGAAAGGATCACACCCTTTTCAATGGGGAGTTCATTTAGGAGATGGTGAAAAAATGGTGACTTTTATCAAAAAATTCTTTCAAGAACCTTTTGACCAGAAAAGGACAAATTTATGTGAAAGCTTTAGTTGTTTAATCACAGCCGCCAGGGTGAGTTGTTTAAATCACAGCCGCCAGGGTGGAGGCCACGAAACACGCTTGATTTTCACGAATATGAATGGATTAATGTAAAGAGCTGAAAAGATCACAATTACAGCATGTTTAAAAATGGCGGCTCACGGGGAATCTCCATTAGATTTGAAGGTATTAGGTCTTATTATTCCCCTACCAGTTGTAATCGGAGAGGGGACTATAGCTTTCTTCTTTTGTGTCTGTCTTCATGTCTGTCTTTGTCCCCATTCCGTCCCCGTTGTTTTTCCAGACTTTTATTTTCTTATGCTTGCAGATATTCTTTCTATATTTGGGCACATTGCTTTGCCAGACCAAGTACAGATCAAATTCGAGTTTTTGGTTATTGATCCATTATTTCCTTACAAGTTTGGCCCCTTGGACTTAGAAAATTTCATAAATTATCAAGTTTCGTGGGTTTATTTTTTCACTTGCTTGCAGATATTCATTTGATATTTGGTACATTGCCTTCTGCCATACCAGTTACAGATCAAGTCGGAGTTTGGTTTTAAATCCATTCAATTTTTCACTTGAGCTTGTGCCCTGGACTTCAAATAAAAAAAAATTCATAAATTATCAGTTTTTGTGCACTTTTTCTCTCACTGCTTGCAGATATTCATTGATATTCGTACATTCCTTTTGCCTACAAGTTACAATCCAAGATCGAATTTGGATTGATTCTATTTCATTTTTCACTAAGTTATACCCTTGATCCTATATCCTAGCTCACCAACATTCCCTTTTACCACAAGTTATAGATATAGCCACATAATCGAAATTAAGAATATTGTTTGGCAGTCCAATAATTTGTGTAACCGGATGGGACTACTGTTTGCTGTTTGCATACTCCAGAATGCTTGTTCTATACCATTTAAAATTGGCGATTGATTTTTTAGTTTGGCAAGTGAAAAATTGTGGAAAAAAATTCGGCGCATGGGGATTCAAGTATGTATATTAAAATATGCAAGCATCCTAAGGCATTTGTTGTTTCAATATTTGGTCAAATCATGGATGGAGATTTATAAGAAAACTCTCCAGAGCAACAGATGTCTTGATTCATCATATTTAAGATTACAATCATTGAAACAGTATATGATACAATTTGTTTAGATCATGAGAGGGGGGGGGTTAATGGTTAATTAGAGGATCAAGAGTACATGGGCATAGAAATATAAGGGGAGATCATTAAAAAAAATTTCAAAGGTTAGCACCAGGACCTAATTAATCTAATTAAGGGCATACACAATGTACCATTTCTCAAAATTTTCTATCTTCCCAAAATGAAGACTTCCACAATTGATATAATAGAGTTACAGACACACCAACATATAAACCCTATCAAGAATTATTTAGATTGTATGAAAAATTATAATTGATATAATACAACAACTGACAGTGTTTTTTTAGTATGTATAATGACAGGTGCAATTTGCATTTCATTCTCCAAAGAGAGGTAACTCAGAATTCAGTATGAATAGTGTGCAAATACATTCTTCATCAATTGTTATCTTTTCTCAAAACCAACGCAATATGGTCTGATTTTTTCCTCAAAGAATATCTGAAGTACTATACTTTTAAATTAAGAATCAGTTCTATAAAACTATACAGTAACGAACTTGCTTATTCAAGTCATTCTTGGGCTAACGTTAATAAATAATACAGGATTCAGCATATTCAAAAATGCGTGCCCTGCTGAAGGGTGGGGCCACGTTAAGGGATCAAATTTGTATGCAATGAGTGAAAGAAATTTTTTCAGATATAGATTTTTTATGAAGAAATTAGTTAGTCGATATAATAGTTCATAATAATATGCAAAAGCATCCTCAGTACGTACATTTCATTAAATTCATGGCTATATTGGTCATGGTTGGTGTTCTAGATGGGCGCTCAATAGAGGTCTTATATGTATGGTGTGTATTTATATAAATCGTATAGGACAATTTCTACATCAAAAACAAAGGTTAAAAACTCTATTGGCATATTTCTCAGAGTCACATTAAATTTATCTTGCCTGAGATATCTTTCCAGATTGTATATCACAGCCAAATTTCCTGCATGAATACACAGCCATTTGACACAATACATAGATGAATCTTAATGAATATAGACTGCTCTATTTCATGACAGGCACAGACAGTAAGTGTATATTACAGATGATATCGCTGTTACATCCTGTAATCATTTGGCTGACAAGTTGATATTTGTAAGTAGAGGGTGGAATTGAGACATTGTGCCATGCCTTGTTAATCTCTCCGTGGTTGTGGATGGAATATATTGTCAAAAATTAGATTTCAATAACTCAAGGAAGTTAGGCTGAGTTGGCTGGATTACACACGATTTCCGTTGCCCAATTCTTGTGTTTTTTGTGACTGAGCAGCTACATTAAGGGACATTAATAGAACTGTGTTTTTTGTCAAGAAAAATGTTACATTAAATAAGTTAAAGATATATATCAGCTGGACTCACCATTCGCTTGCATGAAACTGATAAAAAAAACAATGGAAAAAATCCATACTTGCAGGTGGAAAGCAAGTCAAGATATTGATTCAAGATAAATAGCATGCAGTTCTTGGACAGACAAAGCTGGGATTCTGCAGAATAAAGCCGTAACGATTTACTGAATTAGGGAGTGCTGAAACTGATATACAATTTAAGATATAAGCTATACCTTTGTATATCTGTATACAGACTTTACAAACAATCTATTCTGCAATTACTATGGTAAATTTTAAACATTGACATTTCTTTATGTCTTTATTATCTCGCAATTTTGTTTGAAGCTCATTACTATACAGTGTGTTCTCTCCATATATTGCCCCTGTTATAATGCAAACCCCGCTTCATTCGTGTTTGCAGATTCCTAAAAATGAAAACAGATCCCCCCCCCCCCCCCCCCCCCCCAATTATAATGCCAACTTACATAATGCCATATGCCACCAATTTTTTCCGACAAATGCCATTAATGGCCATATATTACAGGATTTGCCCTTGATAATAATGCCAATTAACCAACACCCATCCGTAATCATGCACACCTGTACATGGAGAGATGTACTGTATTGGACTAGGCTGGTATGCAGGTGCATGGACCATTATGAGTAATTGCTGGAATAAAACTAAAGATTATCTAAATCATCATTATACAGTGTAGCCACAGTAAATTAAATAACTGCATTTCTTTAGACTGATAATGAAATTCCCAGTAATGAATAATTTGTTGTATTGAGGGGCTATAAATTTCATGATTTTTATCATCAGGTATTTCACAATTAATGGTTTAAAATTAGTGGGAAAACCTCTTCAAATAGATGAACTTATAATATCCCAAATACTCTGAACAGCACTTTGTGATGGTTTTATTTTCTTCTAGTGGATGGTTTTTATTTTCGCAATATGTTAAAGGGGCTGGACACGTTTTGAGTAAAAATTTTTAGAATTTTTAGATTAGTTCAGTTTTTTAATGTTTACAATGTCATCACTTATGGTATCTCTCTAATGGTCAGCAAAAATTTGAAGGTCAATTGTCGATTCAAGTGAGATTACAGCACTTACAATTCTTTCGCTCATGTAAACAGGCTCGAGCTTTTACATAAAGACTTGCTTCACCAGAAATACCATTTGAACAAAATGAGATGTGAGAGAAACTCGCGAAACTTTTTAATTTGTTTCAGATGAACATGTACTTTGAAAAATCTGCCCTTAAACGGTACTATACTAGCATATTACATATGAGTTAGTAACACAAAACATTGAACTGCGAGAACTTGTTTCACTCAGGCGAAGAATTTAAGTGCTGGTATCTCACTTGTAAATCAATAACACTGACGTTCAAATTTTGCTGACCATTAGAAATACCATAAGTGAGCATTGTAACATTAAAAATTGAAAATCTAAATCTAAACATTTTTAGCTCGAAATGTGTCCATGCCCCTTAATATTAAAGCCCACTCAAATATTTCCCCCTTTACAGGAGTTATATCCGTCTACTGTAGAATCCAGGTTAGAATAGCTAGGTTCTCAGCATCCCCTTGTGTGTCGTAAGAGGGGGCTGAATGGGGCTGATAAAAACTTGCTTGTTCAGGTGAATTTTGTGTTTTCACTAGATCTTTTTGTCCTGTAAGAATTGTAGACTTCCATGTTTACATGTGGAATCAGCCGATCTTTTGATCACTAGTAGACTTTCGCATTTACATGTGGAATCAGACAATCTTCCAATCACTAGTAGACTTTCGCGTTTACAAGTGGAATCAGACGATCTTCCAATCACTAGTAGACTTTTGTGTTTACATTTGAATCAGCCGATCTTTCGATCATTAGTACAATGAATGGTGGATATAATGAATCATTTTCCGGGTCCCTGTGTTTTGATGCATATGGAGTCTACTGTAGTTCCATAGAACAAATCATGGATTATTTTCCATACAAAATGTGAAGGGATAATTTTCATACCAATGAATTCTGTATGATGTACAGAAAATGAGATGAAACCTTTATCAAAAGTCGGCAAGATTAGGATGAATACAATTAATTGAGTGTTAATGTATTGTAGCATTAAGAAACGTTGTAAAATTGTTTTTTTATCTTCCAGTAATTGGATTTTGGGGGTGTATAGATCCCATTTCCATGTTGTCCCCCAAAAAAGAAGAGGAAACCTGTCGAGGTGCTCTACATCGTCATTATATACGGCTGACTTCCTTTTAAATCACGGATGAAAATATCAATACTATTTGTCTGGCTGAGTAGCTCAGTAGGTTAGCTCGTTGACTGCTGAACTGTAAATCACAGGTTCAGCTCAAGCAGGGTTGTTTTAGTAGCTCTTCTAACTCACTCAGGTGACCTATTGCAGTTGGTCTTTGTCTTGTCATGCAATGTCTGTCGTGCGTTGTCTGTTCACAATTTTACGTTTTTAACTTCTTGAAAACTACAAGGCCAATTGTTACCATTTTTGGTATGAAGCAATTCTCCAGGAAAAGGGGGATGTAATTTCTGAAATTTATGACATTACCTCTCCTGGAGCCTCATGGACGTGGCCAAATAGATTCTAGCACATTTTAAATGCCCCATGAAGAACCCTTTGTTTGGTACGAAGACTTTTGACCTAGTGAACTTGGCATTGATTTTGACCTACTTTCAAAAACTTTGCTATGGGCAATATTTTCAAATGAAGAGGGAATGGCTTTGGCATTTCACATATAGATGCTCTCTATTTGGTAACAATATTTTTGAACCTAGTTATCCTTTGAAATAAATTTCAAACCTGGAGTTTTATCTTTTGAAAAAGAGGCATATCTTAAGGGCTTTGATATTTCTAAAGCAAATGTATCTTTTCAAGACATTTCATTTCACAACCAGAGCTATTGACCTGGGACTTTACCTAAAGGGGGGGAATAGGTTAGCTAGTCATGCTGCCGGCGAGCTTATGTTGTCTTCTGACAACTCTTGTTTTAGATTACTTTATACATATAAAACTGCATTTTTGGACTAAATAAAGTAAATTTGAAAGTTTTCAATTTTGAAGTATTGTTTAACACATCTTTCACTTTTCATTCACATTAACTTTCTCTGGGGTAACATTCCACCTTATTGGATGTTGATAGGACTATCCTATTTCATGTGAATTTCATTGTGGCACAAGGCCTTTCTTTTGGTACCTGAATTTTTAACTTGTGACTTTTATCTTTAGGTTTGACCTTCTTTAGAAAAACTTTAGCCTTGGCCTTAACATTTATTCGGGTGGTGATGGGACTTTTTACATGTGTATTCATTGTGACAAGACCTTAATTTCCGTAGCAAAATGTTCACTTATGACCTTGACCTTGGAGCTGAATTTGAGGCAAAAGACTGCAAATTCATAAGCAACAAACACCAGGTGGCAGGACAGATGTTTTTTTCCCATGATGATGATTTCTCGATGTCTTACCTTTTTAGCAGTGCAGAGTTTTGATTTTTCTGATAAGTTGACCTGTTGCACATCAAACACTATAGATATTTGAAGGACTGTCTAATAGAATGAATTGCAATTTGGTGTAACTTTTTAGGTCACCTGAGTAAACTC
>CAJDSM010047772.1:9743-24324 GCA_903981925.1 Ostrea lurida | reverse complement strand
TTCAGGATAACTCTAAAATCACGAAAATTTCAAAAAAAATTGACTGCATCAAAAACGTATGATTTATCCACACTTTAAACACAACGATTCCTCACGAATAATTAAAATCTAGGCTTTTTGAGATTATAGATATTGTTTTTTTTAGACAAAAACGGCACCCGAAAGTACGATTTTCTAGTCGTTGGGAAACAAGACACAATTTTTTGTTATAAATTACTCTGATTGCCCACAAGTATCTGAAGTAAGATATTAAGAGCAGTGCTTGGTTTCTTATAGATAATATTATGTGTCTTGGAGACCAGGTCTTCAAACATCCATAGGTATTCCTATGCGCACTAATTGTGCCCTTATTGGGCAGACTTATTTTATATTCTATATGAAGCAGAATTGTACAGAAACTGTTACGGGATGAAAACAAAAAAACCTTGCCGTGTCCTTCAATCTTACATATAGGTATATAGATGATGTGTTAATAATTAACAATCATAATTTCACAATGTGTCCATTTTGAATATCCCGAGACTCGAAATAAAGGACACACAAATCTGACATATCTGCTTCATATTGGAGGAGTAAGCCACTTTGCTGACCGGTCACACCCGCCGTGAGCCCTTAGTCAAAATATAGTAAACCAGATAACCCGTCGTCAAATCCTAGTAAGAAAATGAGTCTAACAAAGGTATAAACAAATCAGTCAACATTGCCCAAGATAATTTGTAATCGCAAACAAGGTCATTATAGCGACCGTAAGATTGCGAAATGATGACTTTAAACGAGATTCGTTATAACCTGCAACATAACTTTTTGTTAGTAGTTGGCCTCGCTTTAAAACGTCCCTCATACGCATAGCATGCTCGTAGCTGGAGATATACACAACATAAGCAGTGATAGTGGTATAATACTACAAGAAAGGGAAAGTTGGCGATTGCAAAGTTAAAGTCATCACGCTATCATACAATGTAGTTGTCAGTCTGCCATTAAATTCAATATTAAGTAAAATATCCATATGTCATATTCTGTGGTGTCTTTTTATTCGAGTTCGTTGGATGAGTGAAAAATCTGCGATGGGACGTTAACAATATACAAAACAATCAATTTAGTTTGATCAGGGACGGATCGCGATACTATGACTACTATAATCACTAGTTTGATTACACACATAAGAGATTCATGTTCACTATATTGTAAATTAATACACCTGTAATGTCTAAGTAACTATGGTTGTTACTCGTGGCTGGAGTCTTTTTAATGATACAAAACATATACAGTAACATATCTACACAATGGTTGTGGTAGATATTTTGTGTTTATAGCTTGTGACCTAGATTCCACAAATTGAATTCATTTTATTTCATTGTAACAAATACCAGCTGTTCACTAGAAGAGCAATTTCTGATTGATTATGATTGTGGACACTCTAATAAGGAAGCTTCTTCGTCTGTAATCTGATGTCGTGTAACCAATGTCTGTCACTGGTTCCTCCAACACATCCGATAAGTTGGAACAGCCGCTAAAATAATAGTCACGACCTCATATGGTGTAAAACGCCGTCTCTACATAAAAGCACAAGAGTGAAGGTTCGTCAATACATAGAAAATAGAAATTACTACCCGTGATATCCGAGCTGTCGACACACACAGTGGCGTCATTGTAATCCCAATAAGTGTCAACAAACTGCTCATCCATTCGTTGTTTAATACCTCCTCGATTTGACCTTCTGCATGCAGAGCGATCCGTTCGACAATCTGATGATCTAGAACAAAAGGAAGTGGCAATTTGGTATATAATTTATGTTGCCTCTAACCTTATTGAATATGTCGGCGTACTGTTAATTTCCCCATGAATATACACCACTCGCATGTCTTGTGTCAATATATTCTACAACACAAAAGAAGTTCGTTGCCCACCTACGCGCCAATCAAATAGCATTCCTAAGAAAAATGAATACTACAGTTGAACTTCGATATCTTGAACACTAATATCTCAAAAACCATGGTTATGTCGAACTGATTTGGAGGTCCAACCACCTATTTCTTAGTTATTTTCCCTCATATCTCGAAATTCACTGATATATCCGACACTTTTTTCTTGTCCCCATCAAGTTCGAGAATTGGTTCGACTGTAGTTTTAGTGCATCGTACATGTATGTAGGCACATTTCGAAATAATAATTTTCATTAAGATGCTTTGTACCTAAAAATTTTGGAACAGCTAAGAGATAAAGCTTTGCATGAGGGAGATACTCCTACATTTCAGAAATTTCCAATGGTGTGACGTTATTGAAATGGGTATTATGGGTCAATTATTTGACGATTGTTATACAAGAACAAATCAGGTGCAATTGTTGTCAATCAAACCAATCCAAACCCAATCTTTTGTGTATATCTTGTGTATTTATCCTTGAAAAATCTTGCATGAAATACGTGTATATTTGTATAACCAGTAACTGCCCATCGCAAGCAGACGATATCGCATGTTTGGGATCACACCAGCTGCTAGCAACACACGCTTGATATCGTATATACATCATAAGGAGCTTGTCTTCCGGAATGTGTAAATTTAAAAAAAAATAATAGTAATGTGAAATCTCTATTAATCCCCCTTTGATGTCACTCTAATAACAATTCCAACGCCGTTTTGGTCATTTACACATTGTTTAGATAACACCCTTCCAGTAGTACTATAATATAACAAGGGACGAAGTCGCCATCTTGGAAACTATACCCCCACTCAGTTCAACACCGTTTCTGTACTCCAAACTAAAACAATTATTGGCCGATCGTGTGAGATTTAATGCAGCGAAGATTTTCCAAAATGGTGATGTTGTTGTCGCCCGGTGACACACATTCATCCACGAAAACGGGTAACTCAGCTATTTTATCTGTTACTGCCAAATCTATCAAATCCGATAAAGATGTTCGAAACCTCCTATTTCTCCGAACGATGTTTCAGCAAATATAAGACACATGTATATGTGTATATATACATAGCATGCAGCTGTTTTCTATGAAAATGTATGGGCAACTAGATCGTTTCCGTACGGTAGATGCTCAACATCAGAATCCCTGTTTCATTTGGACCATCTCCGTCGAACTCGTACGAAATCACATTATGTAAATTTATTTCTAAAAACTCATAGCTAATCCTCCCTGACAAAACTCCAGATATTTGCATATTCTGTGACGCGTATTCTTAGATATATTTTCAAATACGTTACATGTTTCTATTCACCCCGCCTTCAATCTAACGTAGCTCCTGCTTAGATGAAATACAAACAATCTCAATATTCCTCCGAGGTGAACTTTGTGATATGAGCGATGATGAAGAGTTTCTTGTTTATTGGGACGAAATTCTTTCACACGGATTCCAGAACAGTTAAACTGTCGCTACTTAAGAACGCAGCTACATGCTACAGCCAGCACTTAAATATCCAACTGTATAAAATTATAGTTCATTAATACCCACAAAATAACTCCTTATTCATAAAATCATAATTTTGTGAATAGTTATTTTCCTCTTTTATTTCCTGTTTCTTAGTATCTTTATTGTTTTTTATTCCTATCGTTTGTATGTCGTGATTTTAGTATTTTGTACGTATTATTTCTAACTGCATGCATTGATTGCAATATCCTTATTTGAGGGAAATAAAGTATGAATGAAAGATGTTGCCAGTTATAGGGAATTTGACCTATGATGACCCACAAGGAGTAAGGGTTCGTTACTATGAACCACTGAATATCCGGGTTTTTTTAAAATCTTGCATCTAAAGTACCTAGAATTCGCTTGATGCTTGGCGATGAAAAAGTCACCATGTATGTTAAAGCTTTTACGTTTGACCTGGAACTGGGATCGCGAATCAACCCTGGATTTTATAAAAACGAGCATCTACCAACTAGATTAGATACACCGATAGCTTGATTGCACATACATATACCCAGGTTCACTGCTGTAAGTAAATGCACCAGTAGGATCTTGTACTTGGTGGTACTCGTTGCTGATTGGAGTCTTTTAAATGATAATAAACAGATCTACACAATGGAAATTGCATAACTTTAAAGAATCTGAATACCTTTTATTTCATGTAACAAATTACCCAGCTTGTGCACTAGAAAGAGCAATTTCTGGATTTGGATTATTGATTGGGACACTACTCAATAAAGGAAGCTTCCGTCCTGTACATCTGATGTCGTGTAACCATGTCTGTCCACTGGTTCCTCCAAACACATCCGAGAAACTTGGAAACACCGCTAAATAATAGTCACGACTCATATGGTGTAAATAGAGGATATTCAATGTTTTGTTGTTGGATAGAGAATTTATTTCACGAGTGAGACAGGTATTTTTGATATTTTCACGAGTGCAAAGCACGAGTGAAAATATGAAAAATCCTGTCTCACGAGTGAAATAAATTCTCTATCACAACAAAAACATGAATTTCTATTTATTACATTTCCTTCTTTTTTAAGCTGTCCCAGCCTAGCCATGTTCAACTCATAAACTCTGATACACATTATACCTCTCATATTATAGAAATTGCTACGAGTGCTACGAGGGATTACGCAATAGAAACATATCGAAAAAGCGAAGAACTCGTCATTTCGTTATTCATGTAATTTATTTGAATCAGATCTAAAACAAATCGACAACGATTGACTAAATTGCATCTTGTCGTAGTTTTGAGTCTGTGCGAATCTAGGCCCAACAACACAATAAAAGATGTCGTGTAGCAGGAAAAAACCTAACCATCTTGTTGTATTAAAGTTTAAACTACATATAACTCACATAATATATAAATAAGCAATCACATTGTCGCTAATTCGCTAAACCCAACACAATTGTAGATGTAAACAAATCACAAACTGTCGATCTGATATTAGATGCACGTCATCTATTACAAACGTGACGTACTTTATGATCGATAGGTGGAGTCCAACAATCCTCTAAAGTGAAAATTAAATTCTTTTGGGATATTCAAATAAGAAAACCTATGAAATTTAAAAATAACGTAAAATTAAGGTTATCATTAGTATTGCGGATAGATTGCGGCAAGTAGAACCGGAAGTTGTTATTTTCTCACCTGTGAAAATTAACACTTGTTTGTTATTTTTCACCTGTGAAAAGATAACAAATTCTATTAACGGGATAAATTTCAATATTTCACTGCTGAAAATGTAATAAATATTTCTACCATAAAGGTTTCAGAGAGTGAAGGGTTCGTCAATACTAAGAAATAAAATATTTACCCGTGATAGGTCCGAGTTGTCGACACACTTAACAGTAGCGTCAATATAATTCCAGTAGGTGTCCAACATATGTCTCCATTCGTTGTTAATTAATATACCTCAATTTGACCTTTACTGTCAAGTTGAAGACCACAGCAAGCATTGTTTTTAGCTCACCTGAACCGAACGCACTTTTGTACGTCGTCTGGTATGTCCGTTCGTCCGTCTGTCTGTCTGTTAACTTTTCACATTTTCGACTTCTTCTCAAGAACATTGGGTCAAATTCAACCAAACTTGGTACAAATCATCCTTGGCTAAAGGGGATTTAGGTTTGTACAAATGAAGGACCAGGCCTCATTCAAAGGGGAGATAATCATGAAGATGTAAAAAATAGGGTGGTGTCATTAAAAACCTTCTAAAGAATCACTGAAATTTTTATGAAAGCTTCCTAGTATGAGGGAGATTTAAGTCTGTTCAAATCATGACCCCGGGGGTACAATGGGGCCACAATAGGGGATCAAAGTTCTACATGTGAATATATAGGGAAAATCTTTAAATATCTTCTAAAGAACCACTGGGACAGAAAAGCTGAAATTTATATGAAAGCTTCCTAGTATGATGGAGATTTAAGTCTGTTCAAATCATGACCCCGGGGGTACAATGGGGCCACAATAGGGGATCAAAGTTTGACATGTGAATATATTGGAAACATCTTTAAAAATCTTCTCGAGAACCACTGGTCAGGAAAAGCTGAAATTTAAATGAAAGCATCCTGATATAGCGGATATTCAAATTTGTTCAAATTTTTAAAGTGCTCGGGTGAGCGATGTGGCCCATGGCCTCTTGTTCTTCTTCCTGTAGTAACTCTGCCTGCTTTATGGAATAATTAGATACAAGTCTATGAGAACCATGAAGAGAGAGAGAGAGAGAGAGAGAGAGAGAGAGAGGAAGAGAGAAGAGAGAGAGAGAGAGAGAGAGAGGAGAGAGGAGAGGTAGAGAGGAAGAGAGAGAGAGAGAGATATTTTCAAAAACATCATTATAATTTCTAGAAATGATTAAAATTTGACTGGCGGAAGTTCAGCATATGAAGGTCGTGTAGAGATGTTGATAAATGGCGATTGGAGAGAGTTTTGTACAGGAAGCTGGAGTGATCAAGAAGCGAAGATATTTTGCAGAAGTCTTGGTTATTCAGGGTAAGTATAACAATTAAAATTCTTTTAGAGTAAAACTTTTATAAGAAGTGTCGATTGCCATTGACATGTACACAATTAAAAGCTCTAAATCTCATTTTCTGGATTATAGTCATGCGTTTTATTGTTGATCACTATTTTGGTGACTCGAGATATTATTACATCTTCACTGCGACGTGTGACGATAAAACAGGGGTGGAATTTCAAATGAATGAAGAACGAATTATCATATAAATCCTTGATATTATAACTTTGATCACAATGAGACGCGTTCTACAATACTATTCTAAAGTGTTTAGAGTTTTAAACGACAGGGATTTGAGAATGTTTGCATTCCAAAGTGATATCGATTGCAATTCTTCCCTGTTTTCATTGATGATAAGGTAAAGATAACAAATAGTGATTCATCTCGAAACATTTAAACAGAATACCGGGTACTAGTAAACACGAACCCCTGGATACATCAGGGGTGGGATCAGGTGACTAGGAAGAGTAAGCATACCCTGTCGACCGTTCATATCTGCCATGAGCCCAATGTCTTGAGCAGGTGAACGGAGTAATTCGTAGTTAAAATCATTGTTTAAAGAACGGTTTAATAATTGTCATGAAACACATCAGACAGCATTTGACCCCATGGCAGGTTTTACCGGCAAACTAAATCGTTATGACGACCATAGAATTTGCTTTCAACTGATTTAGTGATAAAGCAACAGTCATACCTCACCGAATAACGCCAACTAGTACAAAATTGTCAATCCATTCTTTTCTTTTCCTGTATTTCACTAATTCGCCTTAGCTGCTATAATGCAGCCCTCTCCCTTCCCCTTTATATTGGGAGGGGGGGGGGGCTACAACTCCATAGGATCTCCGTAATGGTGCAGATGCGGGAGTGATTCACTCTTGCAACAATTTCAATTATTATAATCATTTGCTGGTCTTCTTTGCGTAAATAAAAAATAGCAACAAATATTTCATAGTCTATGAATAAATTTCTTACTATTTTTAAGGCTTTATCCGACCACTTTGAACAATTTCAATACACTGCAATTTCTTGATTCGTATTTGGGCGCCATGTTTGATGTTTGAAGCTGGACTTCCTGTTGTCATATGCCCATACAAGGTAGTGTTTACATTTTAATATACTAGTACGAAAGACAGAGCAATTTCGTCGGTATATCAATTTAAAAAAAGGTTAGCAGAGTATAA
Organism: Ostrea lurida; assembly: GCA_903981925.1. Taxonomy (NCBI): domain Eukaryota; kingdom Metazoa; phylum Mollusca; class Bivalvia; order Ostreida; family Ostreidae; genus Ostrea; species Ostrea lurida. The sequence goes on along the minus strand of CAJDSM010047772.1, from coordinate 16,707 downwards.
TCTTTTTTCTGCCACCATATGATATTGTTTTCTTTGTCGGAATGGTTCGAGTTCATATTGAACAACTACATTTTCCTACTGATTGCCATTTTGTGTTTTGATTAGATCCACCTCCGAGATCTCGCGATAACAAGTATGGCGGATTAGACGAAGAATGTAGCATGTTGCATATGATGTCTATAGAAAAACACATTAGTTAGACATGCACTAGCAAAACATATGCACCCTAATTGATGTAAACATTATAGACAAATATACAACGCTTATTATAGATTATTCAGCAAAATATTTTGCACCTTTGCGAAAATCCTATGGAATAGTAGCCCTCTCCCGTAAACGTCAGAATAAAAAAAATCGGAGAGGCCTACATTATTGCAGCTACGTTCTCATCTGTCAATGTCCATTGGACTTCCTGACTTTTGTATAGACATTGGACAGACATAATCGAAGCCGGTGAACCCGTGGGGGTCGTGGTTAGAAAAGGTCCCCAGCATCCCCTTGCGTGTCGTAAGACGCGACTAAATGGGGCGGTCATTCGGATGAGACCGGAAAAACCGAGGCCCCGTGTCACAGCAGGTGTGGCACGAAAAAGATACCTCCCTGCTCAAAGGCCCTGAGTGCCGAGCACAGGCCTAAATTCTGTAGCCCTTCACCGGCAATGGTGACGTCTCCATGAGTGAAATATTCTCGAGTGGGACGTAAACCAATAAATAATCAATCAATCGAAGCCGACGAATGCCTTGAACTATTAGATCCTTCGAGAAACTCAAGATAGGGTCTCTGTGAATTTGGGCGGCGGTCTGCTTTTCCCCAGCATTGTCAATGACGGAGGAAGGAGGTGGGGGTCTTGTAGCCTTTTCTCGTGGCCTGCCTTATCTTCCCTACATTTGTGTAAATCCGTTCGGTGAAAGAACGCTATATCAGTTTTTATGCGTCCTACGCCCGTTTAACCAGGTACTTGTACGTTCTCCATTAATCGGCTGTTAATTGCCCGTACATACCATGCGGTTATTAAGCCCTATTTACACGATATGATTTGTCAGATGTGACTCGCCACATCTGACAAATCATACCGTGTAAATAGGAAAATCATAAGACAGATATGAAGTCAGATCGAATAGAGACATGCTCTATTCCGTCTGTCAAGTCAGATGGCTTTACTAAATCATACCATGTAAATGGAACTACGAAGTCAGATATGAAGTCAATTGCGAAGTCAGATGTGAAGTCACATCTGACAAAACATATCGTGTAAATAGGGCTTAGTTATACGCTTAATTCATATGTCGATCGCAGGAGCCCGTAATAGAGGCGGGAACGACTTTCATCAGCAGACACTAATCTCGGCAGAGATTCAGCTTGGCTGGATATTTGAACTGACGCCTTCACCGAATCTAGGAGCAGTCCTTTATAATTCATGTCAGGAAATTTGCATTCAGATTCGGGTAATCCCTACGGATAATCCCGTTTACTTTATTTCGACTACGGCACGGGTTCACGGCGGGTGTAACCGGTCAGCAGAGGATGCTTACTCCTCCATAGCACCTGATCCTACCTTCGCTTTTGTCGGAGGTCCGTATTGCCCTAAACTCGATTTTGTATGTTTTTTTGGATGATGATTACGTTTGACAAGATGTTAACTTCGCCTTTATGTATTCGGCTGGTTCTAGCAATTAATGTGCACTTAGGCTATTTGACTATTGAAGTAACTTTGTATCACTATTAATGCTTCTTTATTTACTGCCTAAGAACATGTATAAAAATACCAAAAAAAAAAAAAAAAAAAAAAAATCCCAAAATTTTTCATGTATAAAAATCTCAAAATAAAAATGATCCCAAAATTTGTCATTCAAATGATGATTTCCATGGCACAATATTTAATGTCCCGAAATTGATTGTACGTCCCACTCGAAAATATTTCACTCATATGGAGACGTCACCATTCCCGAAATTAAAGAGTTCCCATTGTCTTTTTTTAGAGCGAGTTCGATCATCAACTAAAGTAGATTCACGGAAGTAAGGATAAGTTAAAATGCGCATGTCCGTGTGCGAACGCACTCTGGTTTTATAGCGCAGTTGAAATTCAGTCATATTTAGACCAATCGTGCGCTTTGTGACAAGTATTTGATATTTCGCATGGTGTTAGGTTGTTGATAAGGATTTCTAGAACCATCGCAAAGAAAGTGACCTTGACCTTTATTAGTATATTAACGCAAAATCCAATATGGCGGCCAACCGAAGAAATAAGTATCTCATTGCAGCTTTCATTATTGCTAGAACGTTATAAAATGGCTTTTATGTCATGTTTTCCAAATATGAGAGTTCTAATATGTTCCACGCCTCTTTGAAGTTCAAAGGTCATTTTTCAAGGTTATTTCAGGAAAAAAGTGATAGATTTGGGTTTGTTCACTTTTAAAGATGAAGTTGAGCTGTACAACAATGCTAGATACATGTGCATACCCTGTGAGTTCACTGTCCAAGTTATAGAATTGAAAATTTACCATTTTAATCAAACACGAAGTATGCTGCTCACAATGACTGCTAATGATATAGCTGATCGATCGTAAGCCCAAGACTTAGTCAATAGCTTTGTTTGCCCAGCCTCCTTCACACTTGCACAGTGTACCACAGCGAAGTACAGCATGATGACACTTGCAGTTTCCTCTGCAGGCAACCAAACAGCCACAGTTGAGCAACAGTGAGCACCCCGTGCTGGCCTTTGGCAGACTTGTACAGTATAGCACTCATGTCTTGATTCTGTCATTCCATTCCTAGCCCCAATCACCCGGGTTGCAATGTTGGAGGTTTTGGAAAGAGAATTTTTCCAGATGAAAGCTGTGATGAACAAAATTCACTTTGTGTGCTGGAAAAAGGCATGCTGGATTGGTGGTATAAATTCTAGGTTTGAGACCAATAGTAAACATCAGCTTTTTTGCTTCATTGACAGACGTTGATCTATAGTTCATGCTGTGCATCAGCAAAGTCAGACGCTGCATGTGCAGTGAGACTGGTTGGATCCTGATTAGTGATGGCAATGAAGGTCAGTAACCTCAGGAAAAGCACCCCATGCTGTCTTTTTACCAATTCCAAACATGGCAGATGCAACATCACACCTGTGTTGGCATGAAAGAAGGGAAGTGCCTTGCACTGTTGCTGAACGGTATGATGTATTGGAATGTCTCTGAATGTCTTTCCTGACCCAAAAATCCACAACCCTTACAGTTTCAGTTGATCAAAGAATAACCACATCTGTGTCCACTGTCCTGAGGTACGCCTTAGTGTGTCCCTGTTCATCGTACAGGTGTATCATCATCCTGGAATCAGCTTCCTGTTTGCAAGAACTTAAGGCTGATACATCAGTTGATCTGTTTGTGAACACAAGGTCAGCTTTCGTAGTCAGGAGAAGGAACCTGGCTTCAATGATATATCGCACGAACTTCTCATTGAAAAACTGGAACAGCTCACCCTTGTTATCAGACTCCCTCAGAAATTTCTGCCAATCAGCTCCCTTGGAATTGGTATCTTTGCTAAAACTCTTGTACTCCCCTCTTCAGTTTCTCCCCGCTTGGCACGGGTCTGTGATTTGAGACTTGCATCACGATATGTGTCCCAAACAGCGCCCACTTTTGTTGTGTTGTTGGTCATCTGACTCTCTAANTAACAGCGCCCACTTTTTTTGTGTTGTTGGTCATCTGACTCTCTAAAAAGGGTAGCACATGCATACATGTGTATTCAAACACAGAAGCACGTTAAGGCTCGACAATGTAAATGATGGCTGCCATATCTAATACAATCACAGGAGAGTGTCTAGCATCAGACATTCCAGGCAGACAGCGAGAAGAGCAGACTTTGTACCTGACATCAGTTTTCCATGATCAAACAGGGAGGAAGGCTCACACGATTTTTTGTGTCCAAATAATTCGTCCAAATCACCATATGTTCGCCCTAGCAAAGATAGGAACAACTTGGTGACAAGCACCATTTTTGCCCTCGCTGATCCCAACTTGTTAGCACCCTTCTTAAGGTCCACGGTTGCCGGTTGCTGAAGGCATACACACTGGCTCAAGGGATGACATCAAATAAAGGTATTGTGCACATTTCAAGCCTGTCCCTCACAAAAGCATTGAACATTGTCTTGTCGATACTTGAGGCATCCCTCAAGTATTTGACAATGACTGGGTCCATGACTTGTCCAGTGTCACCAGCTGTGGGCTTGTCTCCTTGTAGGGGTTTACTAAAGTCCCTTCCTTGACGAAGTAGTGCCTTCAGGTCTTCAGAAATTTGGTTTTATCTGCAACTGATGACTCTGTTTGTTCGAAGTTGACATTCTTGCGAAACAGTTGCAGCTGAAGGACTTTTATTTCCAAATTCCAGAATAATCCACAAGACCTCGAACTTGAACTGTGCAATGATCTCTTTTCCCCTTTGCTAACCATAGAGTCCTTTGCTCTACTGTCTTCCTTCAGGAATTTGATGCAATGACTTTGTCTCTTGTTAAGCTCCATGAAAGAGGCCTTCATGCCACTGCGTTGTTCAACGAACTTTCCTTCCTTAAAGACACTTTGATGAGTCTCTAGCTAACGCGCCACGTCTCTCAAGAAGAAAGACATCCAGCGGGCATAGTTTGTGTTCCCAAACGCAAAGAACCATGGGCAAAGGTCACTCAAGGCGCTCAGAATCAGTTTCCAGTCCCTCCTTGAACAAAGTGACAGTTTATCATAATGTAATCGCGAACTGTTGTCCAGTAACAGATGGTTAGAGCATTTGCAGCGAGTCTCTTCTCCCACATCTGTGTACGCTTGTACCTTCAGAACATGGATCCTCAGTTGGTACGATTACCGTGTGTGTTTCACATGGCTGCCACCTAAGAGAGATGCTGCGACACCAGCGATGGACTCTTGCCATGGAGAACATGCATTCCCAGCCAGATCCTGCCAGCAGCTTTCCCCCGCACTGTTGAAATGCCATCTCGATGTGAAGAAACCCCATGAAACACACCATCTTTGATTCCCCAACCTCATCAGGGAACTTTTCCACCGACATTGTAGAGGGAACATTCACCTACAATGACGGGAACCTGGCCAGGGTTTACGAACTCAGTTGCCTTCTTGAAAATGAGTATGACATGCTTCTCCATACCATTAATGATGCCTTCTTATTAAAGACAGGAAAAATCCCAACAGTAGCCCTTGTTGGACGTGCAAAAAACCCAAGAATAAGTCACTGGCATTTCCTGAAGTCCACCTCCCTCCACAAACATGACTGTGTACAGAAGATTAAGACAGGCGTCCTCATGTGTCCCTGCTCGGGGTTTTCTGCAAAATTTGGTCGATTCAATCCAGCATCGGTTGGTGAAAGGATGATGTCACCAGCATATTCATCAACATAATGTTATGGCACCACAGCATAGTCTTCGGTGAGCTGAATGGTTTTTTTTCTGGAACATTCACACTGAGGGGTGGGGGGTCCTCTCCCATGTTGTCATGAGTAGCATATTTAGCTTAATGGTAAGTCTGAGACGAACAAGAAGTTAAAAAATAGACACCCAGGGGATAATAAATTCTTTTTATGTCGATTATGGACCGAGTTATGACACTTTCAAATGAAATGACCTTGAAAATGGCATACCAATGAACTTGGTCATTAAAATGACCTTTAACCATCAAATATACTTCAGATATAGATTGGTTGCACCTAAAACAGAGGAATAGATGTTTTACCCAATGCGGTAGTGGTAATAGTAGCTGTAATTTAGCAGTCCTTATTTCGGATGGCGGCCATATTGGATTTTGCGCAAACATACCGATGGAGATCAAGGTCACTTTGATTGCGATGATTTTTGAAATCCTTATGACCATACCTAACACCATGCAAAATAACAAAAACTTGTCACAAAGTGCATGATCTCCTTGAATTCCCTCCTAGCTAGCAATGGTCTGTCTCTGGTTAAAAGAACTTTTCGACGTCGTTGAAAATGATAGTAATTTGGTGATTTACAATACCCCCCCCCCCTTTGGCACTGGAAATTTATATCTTATTCGGGATATTACTTTCCAAACGGGCTATTAAATCCCATTTAGGCAAGTAAAGCTCAGAGGAATCTCGGTCTATTTTAATACAAATAAATATTTGGAGATTGATTGGATTGCATTTTAAGCGTTTACATGAATATCAACAAATCAGAAAATCACCCCCAAAAGCCATGGCAATTTTAATATCTACGTTGAAGAAGTCGGAGGAAAATACGCTATTGCAAAATTAGAACTGTAAATTCGGAAAACTGACTTACTTCGCCATGTTGGAGCTAAACTAATCATTGGTAAAAGAATTGGTTGGGCTTGGTTTCAATTTTGACGTCATATCCTGCTACTAAAGTGAGTTCGATCGCAAATTAGTCAAAACTAAGGAGATCGTGGTCGGTGATCCGAATCCGCCCTTAAATCAGCAAGATACGCGTATTTATCACTGTGTTACTCCTTTATCCCGTGGATACACTCATGAACATAAATTCTAATTATTACATCTGTGTTTTCCTACGCCAAGCTGGTCAATTGTGACGTACAAACGAACGTAAAATTTACGTCGTTTGTTAATAACTATACTGACTCTGCGACTGACTGGGATCCAAAACAGCTGTAAACATTAGAAGAATGAAATAGTATTGTGAAGTCGGATATAATTTTACGCTCTGACTTGAATAATAGACAGAAGCAAGGAGAGATAATTAGATCCAAAAACTTGCACATCGTTTATATCAAATTTGTGGTAATTCTGGTCTGTGGTCAGCACACTACTATGTTCCCGTCTGACGGCCATTTTACTAAAGTGACACTTTGTCTCACAACATAATCCCTGATGGGTCATCCTCGTGCACGAAGGAGAAAAACACAAGTAAAAGATTGGTGGGGGACAACATCCGATAAAAAAGGAGAGAATTCTCTCCAAATTGTTATCTAGAGTAAAA
>CAJDSM010047764.1:0-12840 GCA_903981925.1 Ostrea lurida | reverse complement strand
TTAACACTCTGAAGAAATAATTACTGATTTCATGAGAGGAAATTTAGGTTTCTCTTCCCCACAAGCTATTTTTGGTGGGGAGAAAAAATAATAAAGAAATAAAGAAATAACGATTCACTGTTAGCCTGGAAACGAATCAGAAACAGTGTGGTTCGCACCTCTTTACAATAAATCATTTGCATTCCTATGCGGATTCGAATATTAACAGTAAAGTGATATGAAAGTATACAAGTAAAACAAGTGATAAGTAGTTAAGAATAAAGAAAAAAAGAGTAACAGTAAATTAGACTTAAGTAATTGAAGGTATCCCAGTTGTGAACTTGAATAAAAAGACCACTGTTTCATAATCTAGATATTAATATCTTATTTTATTGAACATGAGATATTTTAAAACTCACGAAAGTTAGGAACTTCGAATTGTCACGACCAAACGGGCATTTAATTTGAGTTTAACGTAATGGTTGTCGCAGAAAATATTCCATTTATTATCACGATTGGATATAAACAGAAAATGGACGCAGAGGTATTAGGAGTACGCATTGAGCGTGTTTGATTCAGTATTCTCCAGGTCCAGTAAAAGTGAGTGGTTATGCAATACACAGATGAGAATTGTATTGGTTTCTTTTTGTCTACCGAGGGAATCTGTACAAAATCGTCCAAGATATGAATATGTACCCTTTTTCATGATTTTCAAGGCTATGCTTTTTCCTTCAATTTTTGAGATATAGAATTATGTCTAAGCTTAATCAGGACCACTACAGCTGGAATTAGGTCATACAGGGGGGTGTAATGTTAAATATAGATAAGATACTCATCTCAAATATTCGTAAAAAGTGAGGATTACCTTAGTTTATGATTAAAACTTTCCTGCAAAATTAATTAATAGTGTGGCCAAATAAATATAGTGTTTTATCAAACATCATGGTATTTTTAGTTGGTCCATTATACATATGCTCAGAATGTATGTAAGAAATAATAGCTGTTTATGATTTTCAAAGTTAACAGAAGGATTTAGTTTAACCGAGTAGATATAATTTAATAATTTGGCTTGTTATCAACGCATGCCGTATTTATTCATTTGACTCTTAATTAGGTCGGAACATCTTTGTAATGCAGGATAAATAAGAAATGTTGGGCTGTCGAAGTCTTGCTATAATGACGTTTTAATTATAGTGTCACATAAATGCGTTTTGACTGTTGTCTTTGCATTTTCTTGCTAAAGACAATTATCGATCTGATTTTTAAAAAATCGTATTTTCTTCTAGCATTATGATCGTCATAAAGTGACATTCAAAGTCAATTCAATCATGAATTTGTTTTTATAAGAAATGAGAAGCGAATTTCTTTATTGTTCGTTTTATGCTATAGTATAAGTAACGTTAGTAGTCAGTTTACAGCGAAATTTTATAAGATCGTTTGCGTTTTTAAGAATCTAAATAAATGTCATCTCGTCTTTCATTCCTACCGCGAGCGCGTGGCTGCAGTCGGTAGAGCGTTCGCCTCGCAATGGCGGGAAGTCGAGGGTGTTCGAATCACAGCCGCGACAGGACCTAAGATCCGTTAACACAGGTCAGTGAACAGTCCCACTTGCCAAACGCTCGGCCAACTGATTGTGAATGTCACGTGTGCCTGCGTGAGATGGAGCTCTGAAAAGACGAGTGGCGCGTGTGAATTCGCAGCGAGGTGTGGGGCAGCGCTCAAAGAGACCGCTCCACTGCCTAGGAGGAGAGAGAGCGGGCAGAGTAGAAGAGTGGCGGTTGTTGGGGCAGTAGGCCTAGGAAGTATGACGCCCTTCAGCGCTGCAATTGGTGACGTCCTCAATATGAGCTGAAAGATTCTCCGACGGGACGTGTGTGAGAGGAGAGCAGACGAGGTGGATAACTCCAATCAAAACTTTTCATTCCTAATTAATTTAATGTTTCCTATTTGCAAACTATGAGGTGTGACAGTCGTGGGAGAGGGAGCGATGTGGGGTAATGAGTCGTGTTTGCAATGGGCAGCACAGTTCAATCTCCAAGAAACTTGTATGGAGAGAGAATAACAGAATGCGCATAATATAGATGTTGCGCAGAGCTGGTGATTTGTGAAAGGAGTGAATAAACTTTGTTTAGACTCTTTTTCCTTACTGGATTTGAGCGGACGAGCTAGCGTGTGGTGTCGAACAGCTGGACTCATGGCGGGTGTGATGGCGTCAGCAGATCTATTTGATGCTTACTTCCTCCATGGAGGACCTGATCCTGCCTTCCGCTTTTTGTCGTAGGTCCAGCTGTCGCCCTACACTCGATTTGTATGTGTTTTTGAGATTATGATGACGTTTTAACACGATACTTAGCTTAGCTTATTTGGATTTAGGAAAAGGTTCTGAATGAACCAAAAACGAGATTGTTCTCAACAGTTCATGTACGTAGTAATGAATTTTTAACTTCAATTTGATACGTTCCATACTATCTCACTTCGAATCAACATTGTCAGGTACGTGATAGAACTGTGACGTACATAATTCGGGTTCATATACGATTATTAGACTGTAACATGTTGGTTTACAAGGGTATAACCTAAAAAAATGTAAATAGAACAGCAAAACGGAAGATACCAGTAGTGCAAATATTTAGATTATATTTAGATTACAGTTGTGGAAAAAAGTGGAAGATAACTTACAGTAATCATCGTAAAAAAAATTAAAAAAATTCAAAATTTATATAGAGGCTAGCACTGGTCCTTGGGCATACCGGATGCGGGATCAGTTGCCTAGAAGGAATAATCATCCTCTGTTGACCATTATGCTCGTTTTCAGCTTTATACAGGCGGTGATCTGTTGTCAAATTTTGTGTTTTTGGATTATGATTACGTTTTACACAATGTTAACGTCGCATTTTTTGTATAGCACAGTCTAACAAGGGTTATGAAACATGTCAGATCATTTTACAAATACAACATAGCAAACAATGAATTAATGTGCATGAATTTCTAACTTTCAAACCTTTTAAAAATTCTAAAATACAAAGGTAATTAAAAATAAGTAAGCAATGTCTTTCTCGAAGTTACATTTTTTTTGAAAAATAACATTCGATAGCATTATGTGATTTATTTTATCTGTCTGGGACGTTTTTATCTATTTTTGAAACAGTATTTGTGATATATATCTTAAACAACAATATTCGTTCGTCATGAATTACTCCCACCTCGATCGCTACGTGAAAAGATGAAGACAATGAACAGTGATCGAAGTTTATCATAATAATTTCTAGAATGACCGTTCAAAAAGCAGCTGTCTATAATTTCAAACTTTCTAGTCTTTAATTGTCGGGTAAAGTGTAGAGATGATGTTGATATAAGAAAAGTTATGGGGTTTCAATTTTCCCAGAGGTTAGAGATTTTTAGAATCTACATTTGATTTACAATATTTCTGATATATGTTGTTGCACAATACGTCTGAAGTTGCTCATTCACAGCTGTCAATATTTTCGTGAGGAGTAAAGAAAGGTGTTTGGTGGAACATTTACTAGATCCAGCATTTCTTTGTACGCTTTTCTTTAAAAATAAAAAAAAATGAATCTAGTATGTAAAGGCAAAGATGACAATGATCAATCTCGTAAGTCCAAGATAGAATACAAAACAAGAGTTGAACAAACACGGACCCCTGGACACACTAGACGTGGGATGAGGTGCCCAGGAGGAATAAGCTCCCATTGTCAACCAGTCACACCTACCGTGAGCCCATTGCCATAAAGTTAAACGAAGTTATCCAGTATAGGTAGTGTAATTCATATTCATCCGTCCCATTGGCTGGTATAAAATGTGTTTAAAACTTAAACACGATATAAAGAATGCTATCTTTGAAAGAACAGTTGGAGTGTGAGAAGGATTGACAAATGAAGAGGCGAGGATAAGGAACAATGACCAATCTGGTAAGTTCCAAATAGAATACAAACCAAGAGTTGGGTAAACACTCTTGGACATATCACTAGGAGGAGTAAGCAACCCCTGTCAGCCTGTCACACCCGCCGTGATCCCATTTTCTTGATCAGGTAAACAGAATAATCCCTATTCAAAATCAGTGCATAAAGAACGGTTTAACAATTGCCATGAAACACGTCAGAAAGCAGTTGACCCAATTGCAAGCCATGCTGGCAAATGAGATCGCTAAAACGACCATAGCATTTGCTGAATACTGCTTTTAAACGTGACCATTGAAACCCCTTCAACAACAACTTGCAGAGGTTATTTAAAATACAGTTGTAATAATAAGCCTTGCAAAGACGATATTGTTACAAGCTGAAGCCAAAACGTATTCCTCAAGTAATTTATCTAATTCTTTGATCAGTTCTGGTTACAAGATACAAAATGATAGATGAAACACACTTTTGTTCTAAAGTCTTACACTTATTATCCTTTCTGACAAGGTATCAAGTTGTTTTTTTCATATTTGGCATAATGTTGAAATTCTGTCGCAAACTGAATGACCAAGGTTATCGGAAGTTTGATATATAACTCTTTGCTATCAGATATATTTCACTGTCTTTTTTTGGAGATGCCACCATTACTTTGAAGGGCTGCAAAATTTAGATATTTCGACTAAGGGCTCACGGCGGGTGTGACCGGTCAACAGAGGATGCTTACTCCTCCATGGCACCTGATCCTACCTTCGCTTTTGTCGGAGGTCCGTGTTGCACTACACTCGATTTTGTATTTTTTTTTTTATTATGATTACGTTTGACACAATCTTAACTTCGCCTTTCTGTTTTTGTACCTATGCCCAGTGCTTACGTCCTTGAAGCAGGAAGGGATCTTATCGTGTCATACTAGCTGTGATACGGGATCTTGCTTTTTGCGGTCTCCAAAGAACCGCTCCATTTAAATTCCTTTTACGACAAGCAAGGGGTACAGAAGGTCTATTCTAACATAAATCAGAATAAGGTACATAAAAGAGTGGTAAGCATGTACTTCACAAAACAATTCATGAAACTTAAAACGTTGGTTCTCTATTCACAGATAGCAATGAATGAGGATTGATCATTCATCATGAATATCAACAATTATTTTCATACACCCCTTTTAGTGACTAATAGCAAAACGATTATTTTCTGACATACTTTTACGACTTAGATTTTTTGGAACTCTATATAGTAATTTTGGTGTAAAAAGGGTACATAATGACATAGAATAGAGTAGGGATATTAGATTGATTGATTGATTATTTGTTGTTTTTCGTCCCGTCGAGAATATTTCACTCATATTGAGACGTCACCATTGCCGGTGAAGGGCTGCAAATTTCAGACCTATACTTAGCACTCATGGCTTTTAGCAGTGAGGGTTCTTTAGCGTGCCACACATGCTGCGACACGGGACCTCCGTTTTTAAGATCATATCCGAAAGACCCGTGATTCTCACTTCTAAATGCTGAGCTCTTGGCGAAGGAGCAATCACTACCTATTTTAACGTCTTAGGTTTGACGCGGCCGGGTGCCGAGCACGGGGCTCGAACGCACGACCTCCCGATCACGAGGCGAGAGCTCTACCACTGAACCACCGCGACCGGTGGGATATTAGATAAAAGGAGAAAAAGAAAACTATTTTCTCATCTTTCCCTTAAAGACGATTAGTATAGGTTTAGGACAATTAAAATGTCCCAAAGATTGTAGCAAGTTCAGTAAGAAAATATATAGCTCTCCTCAGCCACGTACCTCACCATTTTCACTTGTCCTCTACAACCAATCACTTGTCTCTACACCAATCAAGTGTTTCACTGGTTTGATACGGGCTAGCTTGGTATTAAACTAATTGATTTAATTGCACAATTTTAGCTGCATTGTAAATTCACCTCATCAGGCGTCTATTTGCATTTTACAATGATCATGCCATTTAGTTATTATATTTTAAAAGTATAAAGGAAGTGTCAATCAATCGTATGTTAACAGGCAAAGAATACACCATAGAACAAAGATGACTCACTCCGAGTCCCTTAAGCCAACTTACTAATACAAAAACAAGAGGTTTGGACAATCGACGGTCCCTGACACCAACCAGAGGTGGGATCAGGTGCCTAGGAGTGAGTAAGCATCCCCTTTGTGACCGGTCACCACCGCCGTGAAGCCCATAGTCTTGACAGGTAAACGGAAAAGTCCGTAGTCAAATCAGTGTGTGAAAAAACGGCTTAACAATGGTTATGAAACACATCAGACAGCATTTTGACTCAATGATAGGTACTTTGGTACTATTGTATCGACTCAATGAACTTATACGAAATTGCTGCTACTTCCTTAAACGTGACTGTTGAAACCACTGCAGCAAGACTATTGTCTGTAAGTAGCTTGCGTCGATTCAAAAACTGATTATACGCAGAACAAGCTCTTGCGTATCGAATAAGTTTGAGAGACATACACACCATATGAGGTGATGATGGAATATTGCTACACAAATATGGGAAGTTGACGATGGAGAAGCTGAAATCGTCCCGTTTGTCAAAAGTTGAGTAGTTAGTTTGCCGTTAATGTCAATGTTCAATTAAATATTCCAAGTACGAAGCAGACATGGAAGACTCTGTGGTGTTCTTTATTTCTAGTTCGTTGGGATATATTGAAATCGACATATGAATGGAAATCATTGTTATTGATAGATAAACATCGTCAATATATGCCAAAATTTAAAAGGCCACCGCTAGAGATTTCTTTCTTTGATGTAGAAGCTGAATGAATTCTGCCTTCATAAGAAAATACCTACACATAAGATCAGACTAAATAAAGGAGCACAATTTATATGCCCCATTGGAACTTCCAAATAGACTGTTGGAAGACACACTCGATTGCCGAAAACTACTAGAAGATATTTCGCAATGAGGAAAAACTCCAGCATTGCTTTAATATCAACACACATATCAACGTATGTATTTCAATATTTTTTGTGTATCATGTAATTCAATCACATGCGTTCAAGAGTGATCATTCATGATTAATATGAACAATCATTTTCTTACAGCTTTTCTAGTGGCAAATAGCAAAACTGGTTTTTTTTCTGCCATACATTCACTTTAAGTTTTGATGACATAAAAGAGAGTAGGGATATTACATTATGGAAGAAAGTTAAAATCATTCTTTTTTCCCTTACAAAACATTATAAGCTTAGGATATTTAAAATACCCTCTAGAGGACTGCAAGTTCTAAATATCCATGTTAATCCATACAGGGGAAAGGTCAGGAGGGGGCTCATATAGCTTCTATTACTTTAATATCAGAGCTATTGGTAAACTGTCTTGAGACATTGTCTGGCAAAAATAAGTTGATTTACTTATCACCGTACGCAGAAATGAAGACTTGAGCATTTTCAGCTTTTACTGATGGATAGATTCTATGTATCATTCAGGCAAATAAAATATCTTATGTTCAGTTGTAACATTTTTAAACGCTAAAGTGGGTCTTCGAATCTTCAAAGACGGGGGACAAAATTTCAGCAGATTTTACTTTGTAGTGAAACATCATTTTATTCTTTCATACAAAAAGGCGAAGTTAACATTGTGTCAAACGCAATCATAATCCAAAAAACATATACAAAATCGAGTGTAGGGCAACACGGACCTCCAACAAAAGCGAAGGTAGGATCAGGTGCCATGGAGGAGTAAGCATCCTCTGCTATTTATAGAATAAGACGTACATATGTTTGTCTACAATACAGCTGAATTACAGAAAGGGATTTTCAAAAGTCTTGGAATAAATTGTAAATAACACATGTAACAGAGTACAGAACATAACAAAATGTGCAAGGTGATTGACTTCAATATATTTATTTCCTTCCCAATGGGACCATGAAAAGGTTTCAATATCTTAAGAAAATTTCAATCACAAAGAGGTAAAATGTCGTCTTTAAGAAGGTAACATATATTTATTGTATTCGTGATAAAACTGCATAAAAAATAACAAATGTTTACAAATATATAAAATTTATTCAAGTAAACAAATAACATTAGCAACAGACAACCATGGAATCCCTCAAACCAATTTAGTATACCTGAAATTTAAAACAAATATATTAAAAATATGCACTTGTCAATATTTCGGTACACAGTGAATAGTATTACACACATTAAAACAGAAATAAAACACTTTTGAAATATTACTTGCAGACTTACTTTTCTAAGTCTCCTGCTTCCAAAACTGCGTCTGGATCCACCGATGATGATTCCGCCATTAAAACCATTGAATCCACCAGCAGAAGCAGCAGAGGCAGCAGCGGCGGCATTTCCAAGTCCTGCAGCAGCGGCGCTAGCGGCAGCAGATCCACCTCCAAGGTTCAATCCAAAGTTGGGGAAAGATAATTGGTTATTATAGTGGAACCCTGGGTAATTGTGGTGCTGTCCAGGGAAAGTGAAGTATTGTCGAGGATAAGTGAAGTATTGTCCAGGGAAAGTGAAGTATTGTCGAGGATAAGTGAAGTATTGTCCGGGGTGAAGTGAGCATTGTGTGATTTTGGTACAATAGTTGTAAGGCTAACATTCACATCCTAATCCACCAGCAGCGCAGCAGAAGCAGCGGCGGCGTTTCCTCCAGAGCAGCAGCAGAAGCAGCAGCTTTCTGTCCAGCAGCGGCGGCGGCAGCAGCGGCGGAGCCGGCGCCTCCTGCAGCAGCGGCACTGGCGGCAGCTGATCCACCTCCAAGACCGAATATTCCTGTGTTAAGTCCTCCAGTACCGACGAAACCAGTGCTCACTCCATTGCCTCCAGTACTGATGATTCCTCCAAAGCCTCCATATGGACCCTGTGATTGGACACCGTAAGTGCATCCCCATTTTCCACATCCCCCGTAGTAGTCAGATTTGGGGTAGGTTATGGAGTCTGCAAGTGTGCAGGCCACAATGCAGGCAAAAGCAATGGATGACAGCATTTTCTAAAATGCAAAGAAAACTTCAAATGATATATTACTTTTACTAGCTATATATAAATATGAATTTCTAATTCTGATTTGCATGAAAGCATGGGGTTTCTGTTTAAAAAGAAAGATATTCTCGTTGCATTTTAATTGATTTTGATGAAATTGCTTTAAGAGTGTGGAAAACGTAGTTCTCTTGAAATGATCCAAATTAAGCGAAATGACAAAATGCTTACCTGGATTTTGTACAAGTCTTGCGAGTTGAACAGCTTTTGTGTCGTACTGAACTGGTTGATTTTGGTCTTTGTATTTATAGTATTAGGAACAATTACGTCACACTTAAAGGCTGACCCTTGCGGTTTAATTCCATTGTGTTTGTAATTACGCAACTAATAAAGAAGTGAAGGAAATAAAATAATAAATGACAGTAATGACTCCAAGAAAATATTCCCGTTTGAGAAATTACTCATATACTGTAGTTGGAATAAAAGTGAATGAAATTAATTATATTAAATGTCCCCAATATTAATTAAAAGACATTACCAGTAATAAATTAATATGTACTGCTCTCAACATTAACAAGGTAGACCAAAACTTATGTGTTTTTTATCAATCATGTTAATGAACTTTGTGTGTGCGCTTTCCCCCCACTGTTTCGCATATTTTAAAATATACACACATCACGAGTATATGCTTGAACATATTTTACTACCTTTACATGCAATTGATATTCCCCATAGCGGTTTTAAATTGTACCTTACACAGTTTTTAGAAGTAAATTTATTACGCAGTTCCAAAGTAGCTCAATGTTTTGTTTAGAAAAGAAAGGGTGGGAAAATAACCTTGACCAGGAAGTCCAGAACACAAATCACATTATATAATCTATGTAATTTTGGATGGCCTAACATTTGTTTTAGATAATAATATTGAATTAAGAATAAACCATCTTAAGTTGATGACAGTTTATCTTCTGAATTCAAATTAGTTACATTGTAAAAATGATGTTTAAGCCTTAAGTGAACACTTTTCCTAAATTCTGAGAACCTTGGTCATTAAATTGGTGACAGAACTTCATTTTCAATATGAATTCTGTCGAAGATTATGCCAGACAAACGGCAAAGTATGAACAAAAACTTGATACCTTTTCTGAATAGATAAAAATTATAAGAAGAATATCAAAATCTCGTATTAGACATATTCCAAGCAAATTACGCACTATCTATCCGTCTGTGTTTCGTAAATCAAAAGTGATAAAATAATTATATACATGTAGGTTACATGAGGAATATGTTTTGGTTCCAGCTGACAAAGCTTGTAGCAATATTGTCTTCATGAGGTGCATTACTGCTACTGCATTGTAAACGAATTTGGTATTCACTTCACATTTGGTGATTGCACAACACTTTCGAAAGATGAAATTGTTTAATCCTAATAATTATCAATGACCTGGAAACATTGCTTCCAAAAAGTATACTATGTTCTAAGCTGCTTCTATGTCTGATATATGCACTTCAAAGGAAAAATATATAAATTCGATATCTTATTTTTGAGCATTTACATGGTTTTGCATTTCGAAATAGGTACAATGCATAATATTCACACTCTCAAAGAGTCCTGGCAATATGGCCTATTTTTTTTATTTGCATAAAAAAATATTTTGATGCAAGTATTATTATACAAAATTTCGAGGAAAACAGATACAAATGAGGACGTCCGTCTGGTGCCTAAAATGTATAACCCAGTCATGGACGGACGAAACCTGAATATGTCGTACCTATACTGGATTCCAAAACTTCATAAAATCTTTACAAACAAAGATACAATGCTGGATGCTAGAATTTCACCAACCCTGTCTTACTACTTAAGAGATTGCGAGCTGGGAAGAGACACTTCAAACGTATTTGGAAACAACAGATGCCAGAAAATGTGGATCTGAAAAACTCTAAAGAACGTCTGTATAAATATGAAATCCAAGCACTCTCATACCGCATCAAAACATATGACTTTTCAACACTTACGTGCCATTGCGATGATAAATTACAGATAAGATTTTTTAACATTACAGACATTTCTTCCTTCAACAAAAATACAAAAAGAAAATATTCTTATCTAGTATCAGGTCATTTAAAGCTTACTTTATTAAATCCACGCTAGTCTGCACACAAGTAATATGGGTGATAAACGAGACGATTCAGCTTCACCGTCGTCTACTTCGCATATTTATGAAGCAATATTCATCTCACTGCATATGGTGTGTATGTCTCTCAACATTATACGATACAAAATAGTTTGTTCCGAGGTACTGTAAACGAGGTTAAAATTAGCAATTTTTATCTTCGGATTTCAAGAATGTTAAAATGGCGCCTACGATAATGGATTGAGCTGATCAATCCCTAATTACATTAAAAACACTTTGCGATAGGATTATTTTAGCGATTGTGTAATATAACTTGAATATACAAACTAAAACCTTTTCGAATAATTCTCCTTACGATGATAAGTTTTTTAATAGATGAAGCTACTTACAAAAATAGTTGTTGCAGGGGATTAAGCAGTCACGTTTATGACAGCATTTCGAAAATGCTATGGCCATTGTAACCATGTAGTGTGTCAGTATACCCTGCCATAGGGTAATTGCTGTTTGCCATATTTTATAGCAATTGTTAAACCGTTCTTTATACACCGATTTTGACTACGGGATTACTTCGTTTACCTGATCAAAACAATGGTCCACGGCGCGTTTGACGGGTGGAAGAGGATTGGCACCTGATCCCACTCGGGTGTATTCGGGGTCTGTTTTTGACCAAGTCTTGTTTTATTTCTGTTGGGAATACACGAGATCGATTCACTGGTTGTTATCTTTGCCTCATCCTTTGCATCTGATCCTGCATCAGGTGTATCCAGGGTCCGTGCTGCCCTATTTTAATTTTTTATTCGTTATATAGGATTTTAGTAAATTCATAAAAATGTATCACTGTTTATCTTCACTTTTTCATCCGCTACTATCCTATACAAAGTCTTAATTCAATATGGATATGATGACGTAAAGAATGTCATTACCCACTACAGTAGATTAGATTGAAAAAAACCATCGTCTTGATAAACAAACTATCTAGATTTAAACCATTTTGTACATGTTTAGATGAACACGCTAATATAACGTTCACATGCTGAACACCACTGTCCAGGTAAAAGAACGCGTTTAAACTTTACGTGTTAACTTAAATCATGTTTAAAGACTAGAGCAGTGACAACGATAACTCTTCTGGTAACATACAGTGTATATAACTAATGTCGCCCAGATTGTTAACTCATTCAAAGTAATGTATTTGCCTTTCTTAATTCCTGCTGAGTTGTTTTCCGCCCATCAATGAATTTTAATATTGGAATTCATTAATATTTGAGTAATTGAATATCGCGAATAATAATAAATTGGCAGTAGTTATAATCTATTAACGTAATTATATTAAAAAAACAACCATAAATACGAAGTCCAATGTGAGCTAACGGACCTCCGACAAAGCAAGGCAGGATCAGGTTCCATGAAGAGCAAGCATACTCTGCTGACCGGTCACACCCGCCGTGAGCTTTAAGTCGAAATATTTCCTCGTCAAATATGTACGAAAATGACAGTCTAACAAAGGGTATAGAACAAATCAGTCAATATATAATTTTTTTTAATTGTGCAAGGTTCAAGCAGCCCAAGAGGTTAGGGGGATATCAATAAAGGGGGTAAAATTTTTCACTCACATTTCCTGGTGTGTATATATTTTTAGTGTGAGAAAAAATGTAAAATAATTAAACATGATTAATCAAAAATATCGTTGTGTCAGCACTGCGTTTAAATCTATTTCTAGCAATGTCTTTCAATTTATAGTTTCGTCGTTTAAGAAATTTCATTCATTTTATTACAAGTATAGTACATGAGAAATTTCTCAAACGGGAATATATTCTCAGAGTCATTACTGTCAATCATTATTTTA
>CAJDSM010047761.1:0-11124 GCA_903981925.1 Ostrea lurida | reverse complement strand
GAATGCAAATTAAACATTTATATTTATACGCAAAAAAGTATAACCAGGTAGATCAGCAGGCGTTGGCATCAGCTTGGCTCAGTCACGTTTAATTTCGATTTCGTTCTTTTTGCTGAATTCATAAGCCACAGCATTTCTCTTTATCACCGATTAGAGACAAAAAGGAAAATAAAATAGAAATAGAATCAGTAAACTGACAGTCGTTTGTGTGAAGGCGGACATGATAACAGCTGTCATCTGCCCAAGGCAAGGGTCAAGGTCATTCAAGCAGAATAAACCAATCAAATTGGAAAATTACAGACTGCATTGTAACCAATCACCACCCACCGTTCGGCGATGTCAGAGCTGATTCCTACAAAGAGTATTTATATCATTTAACACCAAATTTCGTCTAAATGGTCAAACTGAAGAGGGGTTATTAGCGTCATCCATAAAACGGACTGACAAGTATAAAAACAAGTCAGAGGAACACATGAAAAAGACGACAATTTAATACCAGCCATTTTGTACATCTGTACAAACATCTTTATCAAAGCCCGTTATTTTGAAGCTAGTAATCAATTAAACACCATCTTCTAACACGGTTTCAACAAATATGGATGACTGCTTTAGTTCCCAAAGGTGAAGTTCGCGTGTCCCCAAAAATATGGAGAAGTTTTTAAGCTTGTTTATTTTTTTTTTTTTGTTTATTTAATTATTTTCGCTTGTTATGATACTTTTAACTGACATTATTAAATCCTAGAGAAAGTGCTTTAAAAATTTGAAAAGGAAGGAATGGATTCGGTGATATTTATAGGATATTGCTTTATTATTCTCTCTTATGCTTTGCGTGTATTGTGTGTAGTTTTATTGTCTGTAATAGATGTTATTCTTCCTTTATAAAATTCTGATACAGATATTTCTCTTAGACTGATACATGATGCCTTGTCTGGTCGGTATAAATAGTCCTTTAGAGGCTAATGTTTCTTTTATTGCATGTCCGACTTTAAATAAATATAATTTGATTTGATTTGACATAGAAAGCTGACGGTCGCGTCATTTCAGTTCTTCCTAGTTTTCCCGCCAGACAAGCGTGCGAGTGTCATTCTGTCTTGTCAAGAAAATAGAATTGACCCAAGAAAATTCTTAGAACAATATCGGAAATGGGTAAAAGCAGGACAGGAAGACAACAGCGCCACACTGACACGTGCAAAAGCGCCAACATCTACGTGACGGCGCGTGTGTTATTGACAGAAGGGTAAGTGACGCTGTTAAGTAAGTGACTCGCCCGTATTCGCACCCTGTGGGGATTGGTCTCCATTCATTTCCACCCCATGGGTTGCTATTTATCCCATAAAAGTATTTACAAGATAGCAGTATGGGTTTCCAAATCGGTTTAATTGGATTATTGTCTAAAAAGTCCGTCACACTGGTTGTGTGTGTTAGAACTGATAACATTTGATGGACTCAAGGCACGGATTGTGTTAATAGTTATTTATGACTAAAGTTGTGCTTCGTCCGATATCACATGAGCGAAAAAGAAATTTCAAAGGCTTGCTGAATTGCAAAATAATTACCATGGACCACTAAAGAAAATTTGTTTGCTATATATGTCAGTACTGATAAGTTTTGGTAAGGGGTGTCATTTGCTTCGACATTTTTTTCTCCCATGAAGGGTTTGACGACTTTCATTAATTCGTGTGGCTCAATGACTCGTCATAGGAGAAACACGGGTTGTTTTTTATCTTTTAGTCAGTAGGACAATAAAAAAGCAATAGGAGGCCAAAAAGACAATGAATTAAACGTCACCTCACAGACAGCATCAGCAACTTTATGCAGAACGGAAGTGGAGATCGAGCTATGTAACGACGCAGTTAAACGGGCGTTATTGGGCCTTTAATCCGGAGGTCCTTCTTAGGAGAATTATATTACATCGCGAACAATGCCTCGCTTTGTTTCTCGAGTCCGTTGTGCAAAGATAAGCTCGGGCCGTGCGACGTTATCGGTCATTTTTGGAGATCAACGTGCATTAAGAATATGCAAATGGGGACCAGCAGAGATTGATGGCTGCGGATAACACAGGCTTGAGAAATGGCGTTTTTCTTATCTTTACTCTTCAGTTTGCTCCCAAAGAGACCCAAAATACCGAATTTGCGTTAATAAAGCGAAAAGATTTTTCCTCCGAACTTAAGCTGTCATCTGTCAACTTCACTTCAGGATTACACGACCGGCTCTCCTGCTATTTTCGTTTACTTCTCTTCAACCCTTTATTTGATTTTCTTTTTTGATACGGGGCTGCAAGATTTCTTGTATGGGTAATGCTTCCACAAAGAAAAGATTGATAACGTTGTCTAAATCTAATGCTAGACTAGCTTTAAGATCTACAATGACGTCACAATCATCTTTTGTTCTTTTTGTTTACTTTCCAGTTTGTTTTGTGACAATCTGGTAGGTTTATACCTGGTCCAGCATTAATTGCGCACTTTTAGATATATACTGCTTTGATTGAAACGAATCACAATGTCATTTAGGAATCTGTGGTATTCCAAAAATATGTAATTCATTCGAACGCTAATTTCAAACATCAATTAAATTTAATTAGAGTAATTCATTGCGTGCAAATCTTTATAGATTCATAATGAAGTGCATAAACATTCAGGTTAATGCCATTTTTGTACTTTGCGCTTGAAAATTTGGGTGTTGAATGTTTTTTATTATTCATAAACAGTCGAAGAGTTGTTTTATCATACAGAACTGTATCAAAAGATCTTTTATTTCAAGATGCCATGAGAGATTTTGCATCGATTTAGATATACAAGAATTGATGTAGAAAAATTAAAATGTATGAAATTGTGTTCTTCCTACAACAAAACAATTTGCTGCTTTTAAAGATGGTGATTTGTTCACGTAAAGAACAATGAGTGCCTGCATGTCCGTGGGAATACAAGAGTTCTCAAAATGCTGTTCTGTCTCAACACTACCCCCTCCTGGGGGTGTCATTGATAAAAACAAAATCTCAATTACTCTTTAGACAACGCACTCTATGTGCAGTATGCAAACTTCGTTATGCAGCTGTCATCGTGAAATATAACTAAACCACTGTAAGCATGTATATTAATTTTAGTTGTAATTTAATTTTAACGCCAACCTTTACGTTAGACTTACGCCGCTAAAATATCTTGCTATATATACACTTGTCTGTTAAATATCAGAATATGCAAATGTAAATGGAATAGCAATATGTGTTTATTGAATGAGTGAATTTACCTTTCCAAATGCTAATTTTCATGACGCCATACGAAATTGTTGGCATTAGATACTCGAGGTAATTATGATGGATACAAATCATTTTTGGTCTTGTGACATTTGCATGAACTTACTTATATTTTCTTCATTTACAATTATTGCCTCCTAGAAAGGTGATACTCTTCAACTGATTTTAGGTATACAGCGCGTATAACACCCCGCTGGAACAAGACCTTATAAGTATCATACTAGAATTCGAATTTCTATGGTGGCATATTTCTGCCACCACTTGTCAGATAATTATGTCGACTTGTCAGATCTTTATGTCAACTTGTCAGATCTTTATGTCGACTTGTCAGAAAATAATCACCATTATTAGGAACTCGGTATCTTGTTATTAATGCGTGTTAATGCCACTAACAGCCATCTACTTGTCATCATAATATCTGACAAGTCAACATAATTTATTTGACAAGTCGGCATTGTTATCTGACAAGTAGACATAATTATTATGATGTCGACTTGTCAGAAAATGATGTCGACTTGTCAGATAATGATGTTGATTTGTCAGATGATTATGTTGACTTTTCGAAAAATATGTTGTCAACTGGATGGCAACAAACTGGGCATGAACACGTTTTCATCATGAATTCTTGAACACGTGAATATCTGACAAGTCGACAAAAAGATCTGACAAGTCGACATAAAATATCTGACAAGTCGACATAAAGATCTGACAAGTCGACATAATTATCTGACAAGTGGTGGCAGAAAATATTCCACCATAGATTTCAAAGTATAGTGATATAGTTTTTCCACCACCTGTCAGATAATTATGTTGACTTGTCAGATAATTATATTGACTTGTCAGATAATCATATTGACTTGTCAGATAATTATATTGACTTGTCAGACTTTTATTTCTGCTTGTCAGATCATTTTGTCGACTTGTCACATATTCACTTGTTGAAAAATTCAACATGAAAACGTGTCCATGCCCAGTTCGTGCCATCCATTGAACAACATACCGGTACTTTTCTGACAAGTCGACAATAACTATCTGGAAATCAGCATAATCATCTGACAAGTTGACACCACTTTCCAGCTTAGTCGTCATAATTATCTGACAAGTCGACATAATCGTCTGATAAAATTGACAAAATTTCTGACAAGTCGACACCATTATCTGACGAGTCGACTTCATTAGCAATATGTCGACGTGTCAGAATTAAGTCGACTCGTCAGAAAATTATGTTTACATGTCAGATAATTATGTCGACTTGTCATAAAAATTATGCTGACATGTCAGATATTATGATGAGAAGTAGATAGCTGACAAGTCGACATAATCATCTTGACAAGTTGACATAATTGTCTGAAAAGTTGACATAATAACCTTAGAAGTGGTGGTAGAAACAAACCGTGCCGCAAAGGGCATCGTTACTAACCAGGAGCGGCAATAAACTCCCCTACTCACCATTACAAAGGAAAAGGAGCGGATTGTCAGCCGTGACTTAAAGGGATGCAGGTAATATTGGAGGATATGTTTGACCACTGAACTCCAGGAGAAAAGATAAAGTCATTTGGAGTGTATAAAACTAAAATAATTATTGAAAATGAAAGAGGACGATGCAGAAATGGTAAATGGGCGGAGAAATTTCTGGACACACGGTTAACTTTTGATACAGGTGATTCCTGGAGATAGGAAGATAACTATTTCATTCTGGGTCAAACGGTTATAAGTCAAAGTCACGGATCACAGACCAAGATCATGTTAACAGAAATTAAAGGCAATACAAAAACTAAACATTTTTGCGCACCATATTTCATATACATGTATTGATTATCAAATCGAATCACTAAAAAAATGTCCTTTGCAATCAAGTATAAGTACAATATCATATTTACATCAATGTACAATAACACCGACTTTTCAAGTAATCAATAAAAAACCAACTGAATAACAACTACATATTGTACTTCGATGAAAGAACCACTGAATAACAATTACATCTAGAAATAGAAACAACTACATGGCAAATACATGAGTAATCAACAATCAACAACTAGAAATTACATCAATGTAAAGGCAAAGATAACGAACAGTGATCAATCTTGTAAGTCCTAAATAGAATAAAAAAAACAAGATTGGGCAATCACGGACCCCTGGACACACCAGAGGTGGGATCAGGTGCCTAGGAGGAGTAAGCATCCCCTGTTGACCGGTCACACCCGCCCGTGAGCCCATAGTCTTGATCAGGTGAATGGAACAATCCGTAGTCAAATCAGTGTGTGAAAAAAGGCTATGAAACACATCAGACAGCATTTGACTCAATGGTAGGTCATATTGGTAAACTAAATTGTTATAACGACCATAGAATTTACGAAATGCTGCTCTTTAAACGTGACTGTTGAAACCCCTGTAACAACAACTTGTCTGTAAGTAGCCTGCCTCGATTCAAAAACTGATCATACGCAGAACAAGCTCTTGCGTATCGAATAAGTTGAGAGACATACACACCATATGCAGGTAATGATGGAATATAACTACATAAATATGGGAAGTTGACGATGGAGAAGCTGAAATCTTCCCATTTGTTATAAAGTTGAGTATTAGTTTGTCGTTAATGTCAATGTTCATAAAATATCCAAGTACGAATCAGACATGGAAGACTCTGTGGTGCCCTTATTTCTAGTTCGTTGGATATATTGAATCGACATTTGAATGGAAATCATTATTATTGATAGATAAAATGTCGTCAATAAATCGAAATGTCGAATTAAGGCCACCGCTAGAGATTTCTTCTTTTCATGTACACGCTTTTGAATGGATTCTGCTCATAAGAATATAAAAATAGGTCAGCTAATAAAAGAACACAATTCGTGTCCATTGAATTCCAACAGAGTGTTGAACAAACAACTCAATAACAACTGAATCAACAAGAGGCCCACGGGCAATTAACGTCACCTGAGTATCAGAGCCCATATAAGAAGTATCGTATCTTGCAGTTAAGCCTTAATATAAACCTTTTGTCATATGCCACCATCTTGCAAAATATGAATATGATNCAATTTTTAAAGATTTAATATATTTTCATTGTATGGCCACATTGGCCCCACTCTTAGGCCTGACCCCAGATCCAGTGGCCCTGAATTTCATCATCTTGATAGAGGGCTTCATGGACATCATANATCTTCATCTACAGGGGCCATGAATGAAAAAAAAATTACAGAAGGGCTTCATAGACATCAAAATTTCACAAATACATATGGAAGTAGAGAAGAAGATTTTCTAATTTGAAATACAGGTTTACTATATGGTCATATTGGCTTCACTCTAGGTCCTGAACCCCTGACCCAGGGACAATGAATTTCCTAATTTGAGTAGAAGACTTCATGGACATCATAATCATGCTTTTAGTTTTTCTTAACACATATATGGAAGTAGAGAAAAAGATTTCTTAAGATTTAATACATGTTCACTATATGGTCATATTAGCACCACTCTTAGGCCTGAACCCCTGACCCAGGGACCATGATTTTGCAAATTTAGTAGGGGTATTCATGGACATCATAACTGTGCATTTAGTTTTTAGATTTAATATATGTTCATTGTATGGTCATATTGGTCCCATCCTAGGGCCTGAACTTCTGACCCTGGTGCTAGGAATTTCACAATTTGAATTAAGAGCTTGGCTTCATGGACATTATAACCATGCATTTATTTTTTTCCCTAATGTGAAGGGTAGAGAAGATTATGTTGAAAAATTTGGCAGTTTTTGCCCCACCCCTAAGGTCCCAGGGATGCAAGAGTTTCGAATTTTACAATTCATGTTCCTCTTGACCTAAAGATGCTTCATACCAAATCTGAAAATAAATGGACTGATAGTGATAACGAAGAAAGTGTTCAATAGTTAACAAAGTCCATCACTGAACATATTGGCGCCACCCTGATACCCCCTAAGATCATGAAATTTACAATTATGATCAAAGCCTACCTGCTCATTCCAAATATATATTTACATGTACAGTTTGTAGGTTCAAATTAATATCAATAGCATTAAAGAAAATGCTTTTCAAATGTTTTACATATAAAAACCATGCACCAAGTTTGGTCCCACCCTGGGGTCAGAACCCCTACCCCAGGGATTCACATTTACACATCTCTGTGCAAATTTAGATTTTCTTACACGTGCGGTTGTAGTAAAGACTTTTGAAAATTGGTCACATTTTGGCAGTTTTTGCCGCGCACCTTAGGCTCCATGGATGCAAATGTCATCAATTTTACAATTTTCGTCCCCCTTGTCCTAAAGATGCTTCATACCAAATTTGGAAGAATTGGAATAATTGTGATCAAGAAGAAGAAAATGTTCAATTGTTAACGTTTCACCACTGACCATTTTGGCGCCACCCTAATACCAAATTCCCCTACCACTAAGATCATGAAATTTAGAATTATTAAAAAAAGGTTCCCTATTCATTCAAAATATCCATTTAATTTCACTTGAATATCAATAGCATTAAAGAAGATGTTTTTCGAATGGTTTTCATAATAAAACTATGTACCAAGTTTGGCCCTGCCCTGGGGTCAGAACCCCTACCCCGGGGATCACAAAATTTACAATTTTGATAGAGGCCTTCCAGTTCTACGTCATATACATTTAGTTTGTCTTACATATTTGAGGTTGTAGAGAAGATTTTTGGGGAAAAAATAGTCAATTTTGACAGTTTTTGCCCCGCCCCTAGAACCCCAGGGATGGAAGAGTCCTCAAATATCCAATTCATGACCACCTTGTCCCCAAAAGATGCTTCATATTCAAATTGAAAAGAATTCGAATAATAGTGTGATCAAGTACATGTAGTTGAGGAAGAAAAAATGTTCGATTGTTAACACACTTCATCACTGACCATTTTTGCTCCACCCTAATACCAAAACCCCTAACTCTAGGGTCATCAAATTTAGAATGAAGATAAAAGGCTCCCTTCTCATTCCAAATATCCATTCAGTTTAAAATTGATATCAATAGCATTAACGAAGATGCTTTTTCAAATGTTTAACATAAATACACTATATACCAAGTTTTGTATCCCGGGGTTCACCAAATTTATAATTTTGGTAGAGACCTTCCTGTTCTACATCACTATGCATTTAGTTTTTCTTACACATGTGCGGATGTAGAGAATAATTTTGAAAAATGGTCACTTTTTGTCCCGACCCGAAGGCCCCAGGGGTACAAGAATCCTGAATTTACAATTATGTGCCCCTTTTCCCAAAGATGCTTCATACCAAATTTTAAAAGAATTGGAATAGTAGTTATCAAGAAGACGTTAAAAATGTTCAATCGTTAACGGACGACGAACGACGACGAACGAAGACCAGTAGGTCACCTGAATTTACTCAGGTGACCTAATAAATTTACTCTCTAGGTTGTTTACCATCGATAAATTCTATTGGCAAACTTTGGTACTATTGTCATACCAATGGGAAAATTCTGCTGATGGTAATTTTTGTCGACCAACGGTAGTACTCTGAACGCACCAATTCTATTACGTTATTATCATATTATTATGACATTTCCGAACATTGATTTACTCATAACATGTCTGCGGCAATCTCTATTCAATGGACAGACTAATCTTATATGCAAAATTAACTTGCTATAATATGTGATCGTATGATCCATTTTTAAATCAAGGCAAGCTGCTGACAAAAGAGATGACACAGGGGTTTCAACTGCCTTGTTTGAAATCAGCATTCGGCAAATTCTATGGTGGTCATAACGAATCTTATTTGTAAATGCAGTGCAACTGTCGTTAGGGTGAATCTGTCTGACGTGTTTCATACAATGTGTTACGCCGTTTTTCACAAACTGAATTTGACTACAGATTACTCCGTTTACCTTATCAAGATTCAAAGCCCACGGCGAGTGTGACCGGTCGACAGCGGATGCTTACTCCTCCTGGGCGTATGATTCCACCTCTTGTGTGTCATGGATCGAGTAGGGATCATGAAACAAACTAAGACTTGAGTCAAAATTCCAATCATCTGTAAAATGTTCATTACTTTTGTATTGAATCTCTTAATTTGCAGATACTAGAAATAAGAAATTAATCTTATATTTTTTCGGGTGATGCAGGTATCACCGAATTTTAGACGGTAAAACTGAATCAATCCGCGAAGCACATTGACGAAAAGTTTTACCGTCTAAAATCTCGGTGATAACCTGCCGTCAACCGAAAAAATATAAGATTTATTTTCTTATCATTTAATTTTATATACAACAAAATAATGTCATAGACTTGAATCGTTGTTCAGGTACGTGCATCGAAAAATCACCTCAATTTCTTAAAAGGTGTTTTAGCCAATGGAGAATCGGTGCTAGGTAATCACTTAGAAAGTAAAATTAAATGATACAATAATTCGAATACAATTTTCATTTTGGAAGATTGACTTCCACAATCGATTTCATTGCAATATTTAGATTTTGTACTTAAGCTAAGAATTGTGTCATGAATCTCGGGGCCTAGAGTCCGTGTCTGCCCTACTCTTAATGTTGAATTCTTTACAGGGTTATGCGATTTACGTCTGTTCGTTATCTCATCTTCACTTTCATCTTTCGCTTCCACTACTTTAAAGTAGGAGAGAATAGCCCAACTTTCTATCTCAGTGGTGGAAGAAGGATTTCCCGGGGGAAAGAGGGGGGGGGGGTACATGTCAGTCAAGTGTTTGGCCGACTATCTGTGCGTAGTTTTCATCTCTATATGCCAGTAATGCCTTGTGGGCCTACTCCTTTACAAGGCATTGAATTGAAATGAACATATCTTTTGGCACTATTGTCAATAAAATATGTTCAATTCAATTAATGCTATGTAAAGGAGAGGGCCCACGAAGGGTGAAAATCGGCCTGTGAAATGGTCAAAATTAGAAGTAATATCTCAATCAATTATTTTCTGCACCAATGATAGTCTAGGCATAATACTAGTAGTTAATCAGGGTGGTAAAAATTCTTGAGTTTGATGTATCAGAGATCTACAGCCCCAAACATCATGAAAGATCACGAAAAACAAGGATTTGGTTAAAATAACCACATTTCTGTGATGAAATGTCCAAAATTCATATACATGTAGAGCACACGTTTGGACCAGTTTTATTTATGATGGCAGGAAGGTTAAAATTTATCCATTTCTGTGCTGTAAATATGGGCATTTTAAGCAAATTCTCGTATTTCATTGTGTTTGGGGCAATAGATCCCAATGCAATTTAACTTACCACCCTGCTAAACTGTCATATATGGACTATTATTTTTTGTTGAAACTTAGCCACTTTAATTTTGAACATTTCACAGGGCCTATTTTCACCCTTCGAGAGTCGACTCCTTTGTGGCGAAGAAAAAAGTACATTCCTCTGAGATCGCATCTTAATTTTTTTAAAATCACTAGGAAGTACTAACACTTCAATTCAGATTAACCCCACCAAACTACAATCAAAGAGCGATAACTGGGATTCACGCAGCGACATATCTCGGAATTGTACCCTGATCAGAAAGTTGTGTTTCTTTTCATTGGGGAGGTGTGTGTGCTATTATTATGGAGCAAGGTATGCGTATTTCCATTAATCTACAAATTATTTGTGATTATTATTTTTTTAACATGAATGGAAATGAAATCCACTTCCGATACATTCAAAACCTAAGGATGGTATTTTCGTAACGCCTGGAAAATGAAATTCATAATTAAATATTCACAACATCAATGTCTTCACCTTTGATGTCTTTACACTTCCTGTATTTACATGTATGTTGTGAACTGCAAATGTAGCTTCATTGAATCAATTAATTGAACATCTATTTGTTGAATGTCATTATTTAGTAAAAAGAAATTTGGAAATGATATTGAAAA
>CAJDSM010047757.1:0-10864 GCA_903981925.1 Ostrea lurida | reverse complement strand
TATCATAATTATACCCCCCCCTGCAACAAGTACTGGAATCAGAATGTCTGTCCATCCGTCATAAGACACAAATGTCCCAGGCCTTCCCACCAGATCACCATATGGGCTACCCATGGACAATAGGTGATTCCTATTGAACGAGGTCAAAGAGGCAAAGTCAAGCACACTGGAATCGAAGTAGCGATATTGTGTCTGTGCTAAAGGCATTATCCTATTCTGTCACGATCATATATCATAACATAGACTACTCATGACAGATAATTCCCTTTGAATTTGGGGTCATAAAGGTCAAAAGTCAAGTGCACTGACCATAAATACAATATGTTTCGGTCCAGAGCTTATCCTTTTACCTAGCACTTATATTAATACATATACTACTCATGAGAATGATTTCCTTATTTGAATTTTGGGTCAAAAAGTCAAGTCAAGCTCAACTGGACCTTAAAGACAATAATGGTTTTCATTTAAAATTCTTGAACAATCGTGTGAGATTGAAATGATAATCTTCTGTGGTATTGAAAGAATCATATGCACTATATTGAAAGATATAACATGGTAATAAAATACTTCTGATTGGAGACTTAAGAAAAATGCCAAGATTATATGAGACTCCCTGTGTGTATGATACTCAGGACAGTTAAGGCCACGCTTCGTTAATAAAGCACCTTGATTTATACTTTGGATTTAATTTTTTTTTCATTTCTTCTTTGTTTCTTTTTTTTATATAACCAATCGTGGCAGAAAGCCTGGTTGTCAACTATATTCGTGTAACATTTTTCATAATTTGTCTAATCCAACAATGAATAATAATTGAAAAATTTATTATAAAAACAACACCAATTACAGGTGTAGAAAGGAATAACTTTACCAATTACTGTTTACAAAGCGGCCCATGTCAAAACAATTTACTCGCAATTGCCGATATCATAGACGATGTTTTCGCTATTCGTATATGCACTGGTGGCTAAAACATATGATACGGTTTGAATTTTAAGACTCGAGAATTTGTCAACATCGAAAGAATGTGTTATGTAGAGAGAATAGATTAGATTTTACAGACATCTGACACTATTTACTTAATCTGTTGTCGAAAGGCGTATTCTACGTCACAGTACCACATGACTACCTAGTAATTAAAAAATTTTTGAAATTGGGGCTTAGATTTCAAGCTGTTGTGCATTATCGCAATATTCTGCAACTAACTATCAGAATTAATATTATACAAATAAGAAGACAAAATGATTAAAAGTTTACATACTTTGAAAACATGCATATTCCTTATAGTACTAAAATTTTATATTGTTGACCATTCGTTCCTTTAAACGGAACAGCCATTGCAATCTTTGACCTTGACGATGATCCATATTTGGTAAATGATTACGCCGTCAGGTTGTACTGCAAAACTAGATCAAACTAGTTTGTAACAAACATGAATTTATTGAGTGATGATCACAATGTCAATTTCAAAAGAAATGTAAGAGAAAGATTCAGTGAATGTAACTATTACAGTTTTATATAAAGATATCAAAGACCAAAAAAAAAAAAAAATTGGAAATGAAAATTTTACCTGTATTGTGAAACATTGATAACAGTATAAACCAAACTCAAGACAGGCACCATGGATTTCTATTCCCACTCTTCCAAGTTAAAATCTACTTTGAAGATGCATTTAATTATAGGATATATATTTAACATTGTAATTTCATGTACATATCAAACAAAATGCCATTACAATATTACAAAAAAAATATTATTTTTCAGTTTGAACAACTTCAGAATGGCATCCTCTGATGATGAAGAGAGTGTGTCCAACATTGACTTTTCGGTGATTAGTACCTCCATTGATCTTGGAAGACCAATGCTGGACCAAGTGGTAAATGGTATCCATTATGGCTCCCCAGAAGTCAGAAATCTTCTACGCAACGAATGTGATCTGATTATAGAATGCAAGATCTGCCGAAATTTCTTCAGGTCTTTCCCAAACTTTGTTGCTCACAAAAGAGTGTACTGTGTAGAAATGAATGCGGACAAAATCTACAATGACAGACTACCAACTGTAATGGAAAACTCTAAGTCATCGGAAACTGCGGTTGTGGAACCCACTGCACCAGAAGAATCTTCATCACCAGCTACTCAGCAGACGACAACTGTAGAGAGGCTAGTGAATGGAAGTTTTCAAGGAAGTTCATCTGCTTTCAGACTTTACACAGACGTGGCTGAGAAAATGGAGCGACAGAGAGCTGATGCACAGAATACCATTGTAACGATGACTCCAATAGCATCCAATCCTAACGCTGTGACTGTAACTGTGACAAAGGAAAAGAACAAAGAAATGGCCTCAACAACAGCGTCCAGTGTTGATATTGCAACACAGGAAAAGAACAAAGAAAGCTGTGATAGTGGTTCATCCCAAAATAATGATTCCAGCCCTCAAAGCTTGCTCCGAAACATTCTCGAAAAACCGCTCCCTATATCCAGAGAAACACAAATTAAATCTCAAGTTGCAGAAGAGAAGACTGAAAATTCAGTATCTGTAGAGGACAAAAGAAGGGAAAGCACCCGAAAAAGTGAAACCAGAAAGCCAATGGAGGATTTACGTCCTGTCCAAAGTAATCTAGGCAGTGCAAACAGATCATTTCTTGGTGAATTCAGCAAAAGAGGATTGTGCCACATCACAACACTAGAGTGCTTGGTTTGCCATAAGAAAATGAGCTCTAAGAAAACTCTTTGGAATCACATGAAATTTTTTCACATGGGAGAAAAAACAGTGTATCCTTGCCTTTTCTGTAACAAGAAGTTTGGAAGGTTCTATAATATATCAAAGCACATTATGACCTGTCATAATAAATCCCACAAAGACATTGAAAAACTGAAAAGTAAAATAAAGTCCATGAGTTACAAAACAGAAGATGAGAGTGGTGAAGAATCCAGCCCATCTAGTAAAAAAAATGCTGCATCAGAGAGGAGCAAATCTGGTGGTCAGACTGACAGAGGAATAAAACTCAATAATTGTGAAGGTTGTGGAAAGGCATTTTGGAAAAAAGAGACTTATTTATATCATAGAAAGCAGTGTAAAAATTTAAATCCATCTGATAACTTTCAAGAAAAAGTAAAAGACTCAAGAGAAAACAAAGACAATCAAGGTAATGAGAGGAAGCAAAAGGAGGTTTTCAACAAAAGTAACAGAAAAAATTCTTCACCTAGAATGAGTTCCAGTTCTGAAAAAACGCGTTCATCCAATAATGCACAGAAATCGGAAAATCCACAAACTAAGTCACCAAGGCTCATTCAAACTCGACATTCGAATGCGACAGTGAAAGATACTTATATGAAAACAAGATTTCTTGATAAAAGAAGAGCTGTTCAATATGATAGTCCTAAAAAGTCAAGTGCCTCTTCTAGTAGAGATTCTAGTCCTAAGCATTCCCCAAAGAAAACAGTTTCTCCAAGGATACAGAATGATAATGTTTCAGAAAGTCCTCAGAAAACAGCAGCCGAATCACCACGGAAGAGGACTAAATCTGGTGATGAAAGTGATAAGACAATGAGTGTGGAAACCGATCCAACCTTGGCAAGAAGGGCACATATTGGCTGTAATCTTATTTCTTCATTTGAGAAAGTGGAAACGAGGTCAAAATCAAGAGGGAAAGATGAAACTGAAAGTAAACCTGGCTTGGATGCATCCAGTGTTCATAAACCTGTTCCAGTGAAACCACAAGATACAACCACAGTGAGTGAAAATTCCATCCAAACAAGGTTGCGGAAATTGAAAGAAGACAAGAGTAAAGACCAAAGTGGGAAAGATAAGCTGAAAGAATCAATTGTTTCTAATAAAAGTGTTGACCAAAAAACATCAACTCAGAAAGGACCTGCACAGAGAGAATCAAATGTTGATCCATCTTCAGATAAAAGTGTTGACCAAAAGACATCAAAACAGAAAACTCCTTCAACAAGTAGCAACTCGTCTAAGGAGTCCAGCCAAGAGCGTTTATTCAAACAAGAAAAATCAAAGCAATTAGTGGATCCAAAATGACAGTCATCACAGAAAGCCAAGGAACAGCAAACGAAACTAGCAAGACTTTGAAGGCAGAGAAATTGACCAGTGCATCAACAGAAAATTTACAGATAGAGGAAAACCCTCAGTCACCGAAAATGATTTATACCGACATGAAAAATTCAGATGCGGAGAACTTGATGAAAATGAGACAAAAGATGCAGAGTCCTAATAAGCATATTTTTGCTATTCAAGGAAAAATCTCCAAAGAAAACATTGAGAATAAGACAGAGGAAGAAAGTATTTCAAACAGTGAAGAATTAGAGGAGGTTGCACCCAGTAAAGAGAAGGAGGAATGTTCAAGAAGTAGGAGAAAGCAGGTAATCTCTGTTCGACAGTTTGATGAAGTAGATGGGGGAAAGGGCACACCAGTTTCAAAACACAATACCAGGAGATCTGCAACTGTTACCAAGTCCCCAAACACTAATGTTAGTAGCACTGATGTAATAAAAGAAAATCTGACTAAAAAGGAGAGTCCAAAATTAAAGCAAGAGAAAGCTCCAGCAGAAATTGTAAAACAGAAGGAATTCAAAGAAGTGAAAGAGGACTCGAAGGAAATAGACAGATTTGATGGAAATGAAGAGAAAAGACACAGACTTCGAAGTAAAGCAGATTGGAATTCTACATTGCAAAAAGATGACAATGAACAAGCAAAACCAAAAAGCGATGAAATAACAGATGCAGAAAAATCCAAGGATATTAAGACCATGATGCAAACCAGAGCGAAGTCTGCTAGTGCAGAGCGTGATGAATCGGAGAACAGTGCAAATATTGTTTATACTGCAATAAAACCTAAAGCACAAACTAAGATGTGGAAAAGTCCAAATACCAATGTAGTTAAAATTCAGGAGATCTGGGTGAAGAAGAAGCCAGGACAACCTACTGTAGAGGTTAAATCTAGCACAATTACTCTGAGGAACACATCTACAGCACAAAAACGATTAAGTGAAAAATACAGACATCCTAAACGTGTCTATGTGATGCGACACAAAAAGTCAACCAAGCCTGTGTGCTTAGACATGAATAACATTGAGTCTTTGCTGGACAGAGAAAAGAAGCAGTGCAAGGAATGTGGAATTCAACTGAGATCCATGTCTAATTTAAGAAGACATATAGTACGTCATCTTGGATGGAAGAGGTATAAATGCAAGTTGTGTCCATTTTCAAGTTTCAACAGATCAGAATGCAAATCCCATTTGCAGAGAATACACAGGGAGAAGGTTGCAGGAAAGGATGTGAATAATCTTATCAAGGATCTGAAAAAAGAGGGAACTGAAAGGAGGTTGCAAAAGAAACAACAGACTCTGAAAACAAAGCAGCGATTGGAGTCTGAGATGGCAGGATCCAATGCATATAAGGAGACAAAACTAAAAGCATCCCCAGGTAAAAACATATCTTTGAACCAGCCTGTAAAGTCCATAATCACTACAAGACGAAGCTCACTTCTTCAGAGTGCCTCAAATGCAAAGCCTTCTGCTGTGGTTCAGAAATCACCAGAGGGTTCTAAAAAGAAAGAGACAGCTACCACAGGAAAAATGGATGAGAAAAAGAAAGAGTCAGGAAAAATGGATGAGACTGCTTTGTGTCCTAAAATTGATGTAAAGGCCAAAAAGTGTGTAGATTGCAGCATAACATTTGCAAATGATTATAATCTGTTTCGGCATATTCGGAATATTCACAAATTTGATACAACACAGCTTAAAAAATCTAAGGCTGGTGTTGTAACTAGTTTATCTACAAGCTCATCAGGTAACAAGAAAAGTCCTAAAGGTTCCAATAGGCAAGATGATACTGCATCAGTCATAAGTGCTGGTTCTGAAAAGTCAACAAGAAAAAGAAAGAGAAATGACAGTGGGACCTCAGCAGATCACAAGGTGAAAAAGACAGAGGGCAACAAGTCCACTCCAGCTGAACGGAAAAGATCTGCCAGTTTAGACGGATCCTACAACACAAATGATAACGCTAGTGTCAGTGACGACTTGTATGACAATTTGTGCAGTGTGTCTGATAATGAAAATGATTTCAGTGACAGGATAGGGTCACCCGCCAGGTCAGAAGAAGGAGGAATGATGAGGTTAGAACCAAAAGTCCAAACTATGATTGCAGCTTTGGAAGAAGCTAGAGCCACAGTGCGACAGAGGGGAAAGAAGCTGGGAATTAGGAGATTAAGTTCTCCTGTTAAAAAATCAACACCTTTACCTACAGATAAGAAAGTTGTATTGGCACGTCGAAGTTCAGCAAGACTCGGTCAAGATCCTAAAACACAATCATCACAAGAGACTCAGGGAGAAGAGAATCGTTCAGAAGCTTCAATTGAAATGGAAACAGAATCTGCAGAGGCTGCTGACAGTGCAGAAGTCATTACTGAGCAGAAAAACCCCACAGTTAGTGAAGATATTGAAAAGACACTACATGCAGAGAATTCAGAGGTTACGTTAACTCCAGCAGAAGTTACATCAAGTCCAGCAGAAGTTACATCAACTCCAGCAGAGGTAACGTCAAGCCCAACAAAAGTTATGTCAAGTTCAACAGAAGTTATAATGAGTCCAGCAGAAGTCATATCAAGTTCAGCAAAAGTTATGTCAAAATCCAGCAGAAGTTATGTAAGTTCAACAAAAGTTATATTCAAGTCCAGCAAAGGGATATCAAATCCAACAAAAGTTATTCCAAGTTCAGCAGAAGTATATGTCATTCCAGCAGAAGTTATGGTCAAGTTCAGCAGAAGTTATAGCGAATTCAGCAGAAAGTGATATCAAATCCAACAAAAGTATTCCAAGTTCAGCAGAAGTTATGTTAATCAGCAGAAGTTATGTCAATCCAGCAGAAGGTTATGTCAAATTCAGCAGAAGTTATGTCTAGTTCAGCAGAAGTTCGTTCAACTTCAGCAGAAGATTCAGTCAGAGTTCTGTCAAATTCAGCAGAAGTTAGTCAAATCCAGCAGAAGTTATGTCAAATCCAGCAGGAAGTTATGTCTAGTTCAGCAGAAGTTATGCTAGTCAGCAAGAAGTTATGTCTGTCCAACAAAGTTATTCCAAGTTCAGCCAGGGATCAGGTTCATTGCATAAGTAGTTACAATCAGGTGTTCTGTTGACATAGGTCAAGAAGAAACATAAAATAGTGAAAGAAAATCATAGAGAGAACAGAGGAAATGATCAATAGAACATCTGTACATAGTGTAGCAGCACCTAAATAAAGAAAAGGATAAATTTCATATCAGATTCCCAGATAAATCCTCACATCTTACATGATGGATACTAATAAGGCAGATGTGAGGAATGTGGAGAAATTAATAGAAGATGGTGTTCAACCATCTGCTATTGAGAAGAAAGAGACCTGTACCAAGTGATGTGAAGATGGGGTATTGGATACTGAAAAGATGAAAATAGCAACTGATAACTTGACATGTGAAATGGTGATGCCACAAGCAGTGGGTATAGAATCTGCAATGACAGACATGATAATTAATTATTCTTAGCGGATAGAATTCCATTAATGGAAATGTCTCTGATTTAATATGGTTTCTTGTTGACGTCTCCTCTGGGTGATATTTGTTGGATCACCAAGTGTATACTCGGTGACTAAGTTTGATACATTTTAAATAATTTCAGCTTTTCAGTTGGTACGGAGAATTTTACCAATTTTAGCATATTTTGGGTAAGGGGAAAACTGTAAAACTTCTTATTGCCTCTCTGGATGTTTAGGGGTGGAGCCAAGCCTATAATAATGATAGTCTTCAAAAATCGTGATTTGAGGACATCAAAATGTGTGCATCTTTCTTACACACATTTTAAATTCATGTCCAGGTCAGGGATTAGGCTTGAGGTAGAACTTTAGCTCATTTTGTGAGAGGTGCGACAATAGGTTTACTCTGTCTGCGTAAAACAAACTCAATTCTCGCTGGTTACATGTTATGTAATATGGGACCGTATTGTACATGTACCAGTTTGTGATATGTTTCCAGTACTTGAACATTTTATTGAGAAGTTGTAGAAATGTTTGTTGATGTTGTATATAAGATGAAATTATGAAGAAATCCTTTATTTTTCAAATGCATATGTAAGCTGATTTTTATTGTTAAAAAAATGGAAGTTTGAAAACTGACCAATTGTTTTGTTTCAGCATGTCTTTTTTTTATGCGCCTGTCAAAGACAGGACGTATTATGGTATAGCATTGTCCGTCTGTCTGTCCGTCTATCTGTAAGGGCCTCGTAAGCAGGATACAGACTAAACCATGAGTGCTGTGATCCTATAACTTAATACATTTGATCATGGTGATTAGAGGAAGATGCCTATTGTTTTTCAAGGTCAGATATCAAAGGTCAACTTTGTTATATTTCTGAGTAGAAAAAACTTGTAGGCAGGATATGGACCAAACCACAAGCTCCAGGAAGTTAAACTTGGTACATTTGATCACCATGGTGATGCCTATTATTTTTCAAGGTCAGGGTCATAGTATCAGTTAATTGGAAAACCTTGTGGGCAGAATACAGATTGATCTGTTGGGCTAGGAATGTCAAACTCAGTACGCATACTTCTCATCCCAAATGGAGCACACCTTTTTTCTTCAATGTCCAAGGTCAAGGTCATAGTACATGTACAATTACTAAGTATGAAAACCTTGTTGACTGGTTATAGAACGAACCAAAAGCTGCATCATCTCACAACTTTGTACATTTGATCACCATAAGTGGAAGATGCCTTTTTCAAAGGTCAAGGTCATAGTATTAGTTATAGGAAAACCTTGTGGGTAGAATGGAAACCGAACTATTGTGGATTGGATTGTCAAACTCAATAAACATACTCCTCATGCCATGTAAAGGATGTCTTTTATTCTTCAAGGTCGTAGTATCACTTTGTAGGAAAACCATGTAGGCAGGATACAGACCAATTGTTGGGGCTAAGAACATGATCCCACTAAACTATGTTTTCCCCCATCAAAATGAATAGGCGTATTATGCCATGTTGGCATTGCTCTTGTTATCATACCTATCGAGTTTTCATTAATATGTGTTCAATATTAATTGTGCAAATGAGATGTATATGATTTTAAAGTAATTTGAAGCAAAAATGTTTTTATAAGTGGGATTGAAAGCAGAGGTAAAAGTCAGTGATAGTGTGTTGTACGGAGTTTTTGTGGTCGGACATAGTGTGTAGACGCACATACACGTTGGTTGCTAATTCCAAACAATAAGTAACATCAAATTAAGTTCCGTGTTTTGTTTAAACTTTTTCATTCCTAAATTGCATTGCATAAATGTGTTCAACATTAATACAAAAATATTGACCATTTGTGTTTCATGAAATGGTACTTA
Source organism: Ostrea lurida (assembly GCA_903981925.1). Classification (NCBI taxonomy): domain Eukaryota; kingdom Metazoa; phylum Mollusca; class Bivalvia; order Ostreida; family Ostreidae; genus Ostrea; species Ostrea lurida. The sequence goes on along the minus strand of CAJDSM010047757.1, from coordinate 1,498 downwards.
AAATTCAGTCGGCTGCATTGAATTTTCAGTCAGTGATGTGGTGCTTACAACTTGTTAAATCTACAAGGAATCTGAATTTTTACACATACAGAAAACTGTTCTAGTATTTGAAGTAATTTTTATGCAAGATCATTTGGTGTGCAACTTTATGAATACTTTGTTTTAGGTATGCATTTACAGTGTAATTGTATCCTAAAAATCCACAAATGTAAACAGTACTCCATGCTATGTTACATTTGATATGTAATTTTTCAACAGAATATTTAAAATATGAAAAATTGTGTATTAGTGTCAGATTTTTCAATTTTCTTGCATTTTTAACTGGTGTACATGTATACAGTTTTAAAACATGAATCTGGTTAAATGTGTCATATACAGTTTAACCTGAATCTTTGAGAGCTTGTGTTATATACAGTAACTGTTTTAAGTGAATCTGGGAGAGTCTGTTGCTATATAGTTTTTTAAGTGAATCTGGAAGAGCTTGTGCTATATAGTTTAAGTGAATCTTGATGGAGAGCTTGTGTTACATACAGTTCAACATGAATCGGTGAGAGCTTGTGTTATACAGTTTTAAGTGAATTTGGGAGAGCATGTGTATATAACGTGAATTTGGGAGAGCTTGCATTATATACATTTTGACATGAATTTGGAGAGAACTTGCGTACACATGTATGACGTTAATTTGGGAGAGCTTGTGATTGTGTTACATACAATTTAACATAACAGGGAAAACATGTATAGTTTAACATTTGGGAAATGAAATACAGGTACTTTTTTTCAAGGAATTGATCTCAATCCACACTGCTGTCGAAGTTGATTTATACCCTGGTTGAATTTTTAAACAATGTAAATTTCCAGTTAAGAGTATAATTAAACTCTTCCACCATAGTGTAAACTTAACATAGGGTTGTAACGTGGCTTTTGTAGTTTGGATGATATACTAGTGTTAGAACAGAAGAAAGGAGATTATCTTGGTGTAGATCATTAGCCCAATATGTGAAACACGGTATAATTTACCAAGGGATGAATGAGGGAGTTGTTTCCAATTATGTCTGTAAAGCTTCGACTGGTATTATAATATGAAACTTTACATCTTGATGAGTTGAACTTGTTAAACTGAAGATTATACATAATGGTTGATTATGCTTATGAAATTATTTTTCTAGTCAGCTGTTTATTGCAAGTATTGCCAGATACTGTTGAATGTCCATAATATGTATGTTTTTCATCAAACATGTACATGCCATTTCTCTTGAGAATTTAGTAGAATAAATTTGTAATATAAAAAAATAACTGTGTTTGGAAAGCTACTACAACACACACACACACACACACGTTGTAGCCCTAGGTGTCTTCAATTTCTTATGCCTCAGAGGCAGTACATGTCATTTGATCCCCGTCATAATCTAGATAGGCATATCTACTCTCTCTCATTGAGGATGGAACAGTCACTGCCTTATAATGTTCAACATTTTTATACGCCCGTCTTCAGACGGGA
>CAJDSM010047756.1:0-16628 GCA_903981925.1 Ostrea lurida | reverse complement strand
AACTCACGTTTTCGGAAAGGCCTATAGCTACTTGAATTTGTACTTATCAAAACTTTTACTGTCCCTTTGGCCCAGTGAATATGAAAATGACAGGACCAAATTCCATGACTGAATGATAAAATAACAGTTGCATCAATAATTGGTGAATTCAAACACATTTTTCCAGTGCATCAAAGGGGAGATAATAACGACATCGCAAAAATGTGAAACAGTCAATATTTCTTGACCTATTTATGATATAGTTTTCATTAATTGTATATAGATTTTTATGGCAAGATTTTTCATTTTATAACATGATATGTGACCTTTGGCTTTACCAGAACAGCAAAATGGTGCTATATTATGTACACAACATTACGGTAAAAATGATATATTGCTGCTGATTCATTACAACTGCAAAAAATCTTGATGCCTAAAGTCACTGAACATGCATGTTCATTTACACTCATTCAGAGTACCTCGGATGTAATCCATGCAAACGGCAAACATATGTTTTGAGTATACTAGTACATAGGCGGATCCAGAAATTTGTGAAAGGGGGGTCTAACACTTGATTTTTTTAAAAGGTACTTTTCCCCACCCCTTTTTAATCCCCCTTTGGGANTAATGAAATGTTAATTCAATGTGAAGAGGATGAATAATGGTTCGGTGTGGCATTAATAGCAAAGGAAGCTTACCAGTTATAAAAATTACTTCAAATTTATTGATAGTAAATGCTAGTATATGACGAGTTTCGTAGATATTTTCACTGATATCATGATCAATATTTGATAACAGCAAGATTTGTTCGTCCAGTCCGAGATGCTTACTTACAAAAAGTTGATGCTGGCAGGGTTATAACGAATCTCGTTTAAAGTCATCATTTCGCAAATTTACGGTCGCTATAATGACCTTGTTTGCGATTACAAATTATCACTAAGTCATATGTTGACTGATTTGTTTCATACCCTTTGTTAGACTGTCATTTCCTAACTAGATTTGACTACGGGTAATCCCGTTTACTTTATTTCGACTAAGGGTTCACGGGCGGTGTGCCGGTCAGCAGAGGATGCTTACTCCTCCATGGCGACCTGATCCTACCTTCGCTTTTGTCGGAGGTCCGTGTTGCCCTACACTCGATTTTGATATGTTTTCTGGATTATGATTAGCGTTAACTTCGCCTTTTTGTATCTAGTTTGATACAATATGTACAATATCACACTGAACATTAAGGAACAACACACTTGCTTTACCGATCGAGCTAAAGGATGAAACAATAGTACTCTTAATCTGGTGTAGAATTGTGTTATTACTTATAGATAATGATTTTGCATAATCATGAACAAAATTAAATTTAGCTGAAAGTTGAAGATTTTATCAAAATAAAGATTTCAGTTCTTTTAAATATGTACGTGTGTAGCATTTAGAATATAAATCAATTTTTGTGTGGGGAAAATAATGCAATTTTTCTTCATTCAAAGCCTCTGAATATATTTTGTAACACATATATTGATGCATAGACCTTTTTCTCTTCATTGAAATAATCTATACTTATAAATGAATAAATTTTGCCAATGAACTTTGAAACACTCGTTCCAGAGTTACTGCTTGCACCTTTAATATTGTTTTATACTATTGTTTCAAGCATCTATATGTGTATAGAACCCCCAAGATATATCCGGGACCAGGTCCCAACATGGGTGTCATGTGAAACAGACTGGCTTAAGTTAGAGTGTTTTTAGAATCCACATTTGATTTACACCACTTCTGGCATATGTAGTTTCACAATACTTCTGCATTTACTCCCTCACAGCTGTCAAGATTTTCGTGAGGAGCAAAGACAGGGGCTTGGTGGAACATTTACTAAATCCAGCAATGTATCTTTGTTTGTAAGGGGTTTTATTAAGTTTTGGAATCAAGTGTACGTTCGGTAATTCATATTCGTCCATCCCATTGACTGGGATTTTAAGGGTGTTTAAAACTGAAGCATGATTTTGAAAAAATTCGTCTTTTGAAAAGCAGTTGAAGTGTAAGTACGATTACCAAATGTTGAGTTAATACCGAGTTCGTTTAAAATGCAGTTGTAGTAATGAGCCTTACAGACAAAAATAATATTGTTACAAGCTTTTTTCGGCTGGAACCAAAACATATTCCTCATGTAACTTATCTAATTCATTGATCACTTCCGGTTTACAGTATATATCAGCATCAGTATCAATAACATTCCAACAATCTTAACCAGCAGGAAACCTCCTTTTTAAATAAGTATTTCAAATAGTTAAAATTACTTGAAATTTGTCATTTTGCTGCAAAATTTACAGAATTCAACATTTTAAAGCCAAAATTTAGGGCATGCTTATCAAATCAGATTTTTAAAATACCCGTATTCGTCCTATTGAGCGCCCGGGCGCTTAGAAAATTAGAAAAAGGGGGGGTTATTAGGTCCGTCTGTTGTGAAACGTGTATTGTGTAAAAACTTATGTAAACCATAAATCTATATTGAAAATACATTTTTTAACTGCATCCCAATGATGCCAACATCGGTGGACTTGAGATTACCATGTATTATGAAATTGAATGCAAGTACCAAGATTGCAAGAAAAAATTAAAAGCTGTGCTGTAACGTAAGTTTTACTGAAGGAGGAGGGGGGCGCTTATTCTGGAGGATGGGAAAGGTCCGGGGGGGGGGGGGGGGGGGGCGCTCAATAGGACGAATACGGTATTATAAAAATTATACAGGTCAGTGTTGAAATAAGAAAGAAGAACGAAATCAAATATTGCTCTATTGCTGTAATGGTTTTCTGGGAAAAGCACGGGAAAACATTTGATTATTTTTAATGGATATTTACAACATTGTAACAAATGTTCATATTCAATTTAGAATGCATTCATACAAGGCTATTTACAGACAAGTTGTTGTCGCAGGGATTTCAACAGTCACGTTTAAAGGCAGCATTTCGTAAATTCTATGGTCGTTATAACAATTTAGTTTACTAATATGACCTGCCATTGAGTCAAATGCTGTCTGATGTGTTTCATAACCATTGTTAGGCCGTTATTCACACACTGATTTGACTACGGATTGTTCCGTTTACCTGATCAAGACTATGGGCTTACGGCGGGTGTGACCGGTCAACAGGGGATGCTTACTCCTCCTAGGCACCTGATCCCACATCTGGTGTGTCCAGGGGTCCGTGTTTGCCCAACTCTTGTTTTTGTATTCTATTTAGGACTTACGAGATTGATCACTGTTCGTTATCTTTGCCTTTACATAACAGTATACAATAATATCATTATCCAATTTTTAAATAATATTTCAGTTTGCCAAAATTACATTCATTTTGTGATTTTAGTGCAAAAAGGATAAACATCGTCATAAATCAAACCAAAATTTAAGACACGTTGAATTTTTAACTTTTTTTTTCAAGCATTGATAACAATATGCTCTTTATATAAGATATGTTGACGGTGTTACCATTGGCGTGAGCGAAGACCCTAAAACATCTTGCAACTCTTCATTTAACGCGGGAAAATTATGCAGTTCCTTTGTGATGTCATAGTGTCGACATGAACAGTTGCATTGTGACGTCGTATTAGCTGCAATGTTTTGTTTTCTTTCAAAATAAGCAATTTATCAACAACAGCAAAACATACTAGCTTGCTTGGAATTTAAAAGAAATTGAGGTACTTTCTAAATACCTTATTTATTTTATCTACGGGCTTGTAAATAATTTAGATTGTTATTCAAATAATTGTGATCATTGTGGATAAAAAGAATCGTTATCAAAAGATACCCTCAGTGCTATTTCAAATAGTTCTAAGCCCCTCTCGTGGTTTTAGACCGCGGCGGTGGCTCAGTCGGGAGCGTTCGCCTCGCATGCGAAGTTTGGGGTTCGAATCACTGCCGCGACAGACGCCTAAGTCGTTAACACAAGTCGTGACAGTTCCAGCCAAACGCTCGGCAAAGGTGTGAGATGTCAACGGGTGCCTCGGAGACTGCACCTGAAAAAAACGGATGTCCCGTGGGTCGCAGCAGTGTGGCACGCTAAAGAACCCTCTACTGCTACAAGCCATGAGTGCTAAGCAATAGGCCTAAAGAGAGATAGAGCACGAAAGTGCAAAAAATGGCCTTTCTCACAAAATATAATAAACTTTCACCATCGATTCTCCTAGATTCACAGATTATACAGAAATTATTTTATAAACAATATCTTGTGTAAGTTTTCTTTGTACAGTCATTCTAAATTGGTGTTGTGTTTCAGATGGAGAATTCTTACCACTTGATTTATGGAGCTAGTACACGGTATCTAAATAGTTATAGATAACATTTACAGGAATGTACTTTTCCCGACAATCATGAGATTTTTTAATCCCTTAGTTAGCCTCCGTGACTCAGTACAAATGTCAATATGTAGCAAGGATGACATTTCTATTTATATGTGCATGCTGCATTTCTAAGTTTCTAGTATCCCACTTTGGTTCGCCAACGCCGTGAGCTAGAAAATGCAAAAAGCGTGATTTTGATTTGAAAAGATACTTCTTGAAAAATAATTCGATAAGAGCTTGTCAACATATTCCGGATAAAGTCATTCTCAATTTTCCGGTTTCACATGCTGGAATTAGTGACCAGTTGTAATCCGTTGCTTTTCGAAGTGAGAAAGTGAACTTTCTGTGATCAAGAGATTGATTGTACTGTTATAATGATAAATATGGGCTCTTCCGTCTCAACTAATAAAATGAACTTCGTTAATGGAAGATGAATATTTGTACCAATTGCATATAAGTGTTTCATTGAAAAAACGACCACGAGAGATTGAAATGCGATGACTTGAAACGTAGTAATTTATCAAGGTCAGATAATAACAATCTGGTAATTTTAATATTTTTCTCTATTAATCTTTCTATAATGACGTTAAAATTCGCAATCAATGGCTGCATGGCAAATTAGCTAAATGGTAAAAATTTCTCCATATGTCAGCATGGATCTAAACGTCAGACCGCTTGTCTTCGTAATATTTGACGTTATGAAGTTAATTTCAAAAAATTGCATACAGAACATTAAGGCAATTTGGGGCATGTATTATGATTGTAATAGTACAGCATTAATGTCCTTAAAATATTACAGTAGAACTTAATTTTCTGTGAGATTCAAATTTGTGATATATTGCCCCCCCCCCCCCCCCCAACAAGTACATGTATATTTTAAACATCGATTCAATTGTCCTGCGTTATAATGCCATAATTGTTAAATAAAGCCATAATTGCTAACACTATTGTATTTTTTCATCAGCAGAACCTAATGCGTTTGACGTTAAAAGATTAAAAAGTAAAAATAGTATAATTTGAAAAATAAAATGATATAAATCTGTCGTTTTGTGAAGTTGTCTCCCAGGAATCGATTAAATTATACGAATATACCAAATTCTAATCACGTTTTGATAACTGTCACACGTCAAAAGACACTTCACAATGCTATCTATAGGCAACAGCAAGGTTAATCAGTTTGAAGAAAAAATTACACATTCTATACTTGGGATAGATTCTATAACTCTGTATTATTTTTTAAACTTCCGTTTATATGTTACTTGAAAACTGATTTCATTGCTCTTATCATTGAGAATTTTTATCTTGAGCCCCTGTAACGCGTGTGAGCACGCGCATAGCTTTCCAACGATTCAAAACTAGTAAATGAATAAAGCGTGGGCTAATCGAATTTTCCCGATAAGAATTCAACGAAACCTGTAGTTTATTATTTGTAAGAATAACAGTAATATCATATTCGTACAAAATATTTAATTTAAATCATCATAATCTTACATTTCAAAGCTCTAAGTAAATAAATATTGAATTTTGTCTAGACAATATTGCCTTTAATAAATCGTGGGTCAATTCGTGAGTTTTAACATATAGAAAACAGCTCAAATCGCAACGAACTTGAAATTCGCAACTCCAAGCGTAAATAATTTCATAGATTTTGAAGCAAATACGCTATTGATGGCAACCCCTTTTCGTGCAAGTTTGCTTTATTTTCACGATTGTCCAACTGATTCAACACCAACATAAGAATTTAATAAATAATTTCCTCTGATATTGCTTGTCTGCCATTTTGTTTTTTGGTCATCTTTAGTAGGAAACATATTATTATCCAATAAATGAATTAAAAAACAATTACATAACCACAATCGATGGCTGTCCAGAATGTTTATACAACTTATAATTCATAGTAACAAGAACTAGATTCGTTTACACATGTTGACTTTGCCTTGACTAGCCATCCTAGTAACATTTATATCAATACCTCATAATAACAGCAGCTACTAAAGTTTCTTGTAAGAAAATCCATGCATTCACTTTCGTTTCACGCTTACTTAAAAAATAGAACAAAGTCTTCGTTAATGAAAAATAGTTTCCTTTTGTTCTGACCTATTATTCTGGTATTAGCAATTGACCGACAGCAATTCTCGAAGTCCCTCGACATCGGAATTCGTCCTCAGCACGAGTTCCGCGGACGCACTGTTTTAAACAATGTTCGCGTCCCAGATCAATTTTGCGCGTTAATATTACGCAGATTCTTTGCGTTAATGAGAACCCTGACCAGGTAGTCGGGACCGGTGAAACTCACATATTATCTTATTAGGCCTTGGAGAGCTCTACCACTGAGCCACCGTGACAGTACAATGGAATTTAGCAAAGTAAACACCAAACTAGAAGATTGAATGTTTAATATATTATAATATGATATAATGGTATAACCCACAGACATCACATTGATAAGGTTTATCACCAGTATGTGTCATCATGTGTGTATATAAGTTTCCTGACCGACTGAATGCCTTCCCACAGACAACACATTTATAAGGTTTTACACCAGTGTGTATCTTCATGTGTCTTTGTAAGTCTGCTCTCCGAATGAATGTCTTCCCACAGACATCACATTTATAAGACTTATCAGCAGTATGTCTTCTCATGTGTCTCTGTAAGCTTCCTGTCTGACTAAATGCCTTCCCACACACATCACATTTATAAGGTTTATCACCAGTATGTGTCCTCTTGTGTATCTTTAAGCGTTGGTTGAACATCTGAAAAAAATTAATAAAACTAAATGTGTAGTAAGGTCATTGCAGGTACCACATTAAATTTTTATGTTCAACGAGAGATAACTCCTTTTCGTTATTCCAGAATTCTGGGTGCGCACCAAATGATATGTGTGTATGCAACTGAAAATAGCTACATGCATTGATAAACTCTCCTCTCATTTTTAGGTAAGATGCAATGATTTTTTGCACAAACACTAAATTGCATTCTGCGCAAATTGAATTATGTCCTTAGTTTAACATTGTATTTTAAATGCAAATGGGTTAGGATGAGTACATTTTTTTTTCTACAAAGGGCTCATCCTCTCTCCAGGGATAATATTTGTGGAAGACTGAATGATCCTCTGGTCAATGACCTTGCTTCCATCTTGTTCACAAGGTTCTGGACACACACATACACAGCCGCACGGCAGTGATGCTATACCCCCTCCGTAACTAGTTCAGAAGGGATAAAAATTTCTGTCACATTTTTCTCAGGAACCACACAGGCCAGCTTCCTGATATTTAGCACAGAGCATCAGTATGGACAACTGTATCGTGTAACGCAGTTTCCAATCTGCCACATGTCAACTTCCTGTTTGACGCAACTTAGAATATTTTTAACATGGACAAATTTCTGTCACATTTATTTTTCACATATAGCCAATGCATACTCGAAATTTACTAGCCCGGCGTGAAATCTAGTAGCCTCAGGCATCGGGCTAGCGAGTTTTGGTGAAGACTGTTTCATAAATGTATATATATATATATTTATCTGCATGTAAAATTTGATCACATTTTGTGGTCCCACACTCCCCGGGGGATTTCAACAAACTTGAATCTACTCAATGTCATAAAGTTTTCATGTAATTTTCAACTTTTCTGGCCAAGTGGGTCCTAAGAATTTCTTTAAATGAAGTCCCCTTTCAAGGGAATATGGATGTTTATTTCAATGAGAGTGAATCCCCTTCACCAAACAATAATTTGACCATGATCCATGTTATACGATAAAAATTTGACCAGGTAGTACTTGAAAAAGAGATAAGAGTGAAATGTTACAGACAGACCGGCAGAACAAAATAGAATAGAAAAACTCTAGACTAAAATATAGATGCCTAGCTAACATCAGAGCACATCTGTCATGCTATACAGTACACTCAGGTGGATTTTGATTTTATTTTGACTTTCTAACTGGAATCACAGTGGGCATTTGGAGTGTACATTTCACCGAGTGTTACAAACCCAACACAACCACGTGTCAGTGTTCATTTAAATGCCCGCTCTAAAATAGGCCCACAGAGGACAGTGGGCAAATAAAGTCCCAACTGAGCTGTACTGAAGGTTAGTAAAGAAGTACAGCCCTGGTATTCAATTTTCCCATTAAAATTACCTTCTTATCCGTTTGTTTGCAGTCTTCATCTGTTTGCTTGTTGTCTGCTCCTCTGTTGTGTGAACAAGTGGGTGTGCTTGCTGATGGAATCTCCTGCTTCACTGCTGTGGTAATAGGATCCGGTACACTGGGAGATTCTGATGACGTGGATATCTGCTGCCCTCTAGATAATAGATTCAATGCCACTGGATGAGATACACTGGGATATTCTGATGACGTCAGTGCTGTATTCGGATTCGGTACACTGTAAGCTTCGGATGACATGGATACCTGCTGCCCTCTTGATGACAATTCTACCCCAGATACAGGCACCAACTTTGGTTGTATATGTACAGACCCACCTTGACCTACATTTGATACAATGTTAGCTGCCACAGGAATAGTAGGAGGTACACTGGAATCAGACTGGAGATCTAATGCCACTGGATGAGCAAATGTAGATAAGGGATTTAGAAGATTGGTTGGTACTGTTGACGGTGAAGCAGAAGCACTCTCCAAAATTAAAGAATTTCCTCTTCTTATAACATTTAAAACTTGTTGGGGTACGACATTTCCATTTATTGCTAAGTTGATTGTTTTAGCTATAGCTGGAGTCACTGGTAACAGAGTCGGGGCTCCAATCACTGCAGGGTTCTGTCCGGCATAATTCTCATATTCACCATTGTCTGTCAGTTCTTGNTGGCATAATTCTCATATTCACCATTGTCTGTCGGTTCTTGTTTCACAATTCCTACTTTGGTATCAGGATGAGACACAGCACAATATGATGAAAGTTGTGCATAATCATAAGAAGCAGTCTTTGTCTGAGCGGTCTCTACACTTTGTGTCATTGAATTATCATATTCACCATTGTCTATTGGTTCTTGTTTGACCACTGGTGTTGCTTGTGATAGTTGATCTCCTCCTGAGTCAGTCCATTCGCTGGTTGACAGTGGGAACAAGTTATCTCCCTTTTGATAAGTGGAGTCACCATTTTGAGGAGTGCTATCCATGAACTCTGGTTCCTGTTTAATATCATCCTCCTGAGAATAAAAAAAACATGGCTATTTTCTTTGAAGTATTCTGGTTCTTCCAATAATTCTCAATGACAATTCATACAGATTATTCAAATGCTTCAAAGATTATAGAATAAATCAAAATTCACAATAATTACTGTAAAGGGCTTTAATTTCGCGGGGCTACATTTTCGCGATTTCTATCTTACGGTATTTCGCGATGGTTTAATTTTCGCGGTTAGTAAATAAATTGAATTATAATCATACCACAACATACATTAAATAGCACTTCGCGATGGTNATACCGCAACATACATTAAATAGCACTTCGCGATGGTTTTATTTTCGCGATCACTAATATAAGTGCGAACATAGCGAAATTAAAACCCATGCGAATATTTCCCCCTTTTCAGTATATATTCTCTAACATCAAAGATAACTGTTTCAGTGATTGCTAAATTTGTATGAACCAGGTGAGGAGCTTAATCCTTATGCTGTCAAACCTCAAAAACAAAGACAACTTGAAAGGTTTGTGGGTTTTTTAAAAAATGTCTATCAGTACATGACCAAGAGGACATTCGACAATTAATAGGCCACATCGCTCAACGGAACACTTTACTTCATATAGAACAGAAGTTTGAGATTTACAATGGTCCACAATTCAAAGGTACGGACTAAAGTTAACAATAACAAGGTAGAAAAAGAATATATGGTTTGAAGGTGGAGAATTTCAATACTTTTCAAGATACAAATTTTATATGGTACCAATTTTGATGCACAAGATGTGCATTTCAACAAATCATGTCTCTTCAGTGATGGTCACACTGAAATGTTGGAAATCCAATACATCCAATTAAAAATTTTAAATAAAGACCATCTTTAATAGGGTGGGGTAAGCTTTGACCCTACCGGTCCTTCTCATATATGGCAATGACCTAATATAAATATCGCAACACAAGGATCAATAAAATATATGATTAAACTGTTTGAAGGTTAGGATCTCAATAGTTTAAAAGATCTTCAATCATTTTTTAAAGAGGGGGGAGGGGGAAATCATGACCCCGGAGGCCGTCCACAAATGTGCCAATGAACTTGTCCTAACGTAAAGATACAAAAAATATATGGTTTCACGATGGGGATCTCAATAGTTTTCAAGAATTAGACCTGCATCTTTAAGGGTAAAAACAGTTCCAACCCTCAACTTTTTCTTCCTAATGTGGCCCCATTCTTGACCAAGGGGGCTAAGATTTGAACAAACCTGAATCTACACCATAAAAGGTTCTGGATTGTTATGGTCTGCTGGGTCTTGCTGGGGTAATATGTATTGTAAAGGCTCTGGGTACCTAATGTAGGTAAGATAAAGCGCGTATATAAAAAAACCCAATCAAAAACCATATTTAACATTGAATTCTATTTTTGGATGTGTCGGTGGTATTAACAGCCCTATTGAATACCGCGCGCTAGCGCGGTATTGATAATTTGTTGGCAGGCGGTGCTGTTTATACCACCAGACGAACATCCAAATAAGAACTTAAATCTTAATATTTATCCCAATTATTATATTTAAAATGTCTAGATATTTATTATTTTTATTCAAAATTTTCGGGCTTTCATAAAACTTGTGTGCGTAAATGGACAGAGCGAAATCACATTTGATACTACTTACCATAAATATAGTCAATTTGGATATTACTATACTTCAAAACTATGCATTAAAATTAGGTTGGAGGTTTCAACCACTTTTATTAATTATAATTTTCTATTCACTAAATATACATGTAACAGATATATAGTCAAATGTATATGTGTTTCAGTTGTGTATTCAACCTGCTGTGATTACGGTTTAGAGCGTGTATAGGATTGAAAGCTCTTCATTCCAGTGCATTCATGAGAAAATAACTGAATCATTATAATTAACATTGCCAATTTCCCGATTTAGGGCGAGAATTCTCGCGATTTTACGCCTTGACAACGCCATTCCCGTTCACCGATCGGGAAAGCAAAAAAACCCCCAGAATCCGATTTGTAAAACGTTCCTACGATTTACGACACATTACGATATTGTCAACATGAATTATTAAAATCCAGCGCCATATTCTTTTTGTGCCAGCCAATCGAAAATCGGGAGCAATAGTCGGCCTTTCTGTGACATGGAAAAGTGTTATCGGAATAATGTATTGTACCTGGCTTTACTAATAACTGTGTCAAAGATAATTTATTAGGACAAATCATAGCAATGAATTCGGGAAGATTGGACTTTCAGAATGGAATTCTGTATCACAGACGTGAGTGGAACACTACGTGATACTATGGGCTACACATTCAACTTTGACCACCGGAGACGGGATATAATCGGGATAAGTGTATTCATTTTGGATAGTTGGAATATATCAAAACTGATAGTAAGCTTTTAAATAATATAGGGACACTACGTATTTACATGACGTTTGTGAAACGATATTCGAGACATGATCTGCTCTAGTTATGATTAAGCTTTTAAAAATATTGGGATTAGAACATTTACAATAAAAAATATACTACTGGTGTTTTGATGAAATTTGGTAATTAATTTCAATTTCTGATGGATCAATTGATTTGAGTTCACGAAGTTTGTTAGCAAAGCAGAACGTTCCTTTTCTGGTTTGCAACATATGTTCCATCACAACCATTGCAAGTCCATCCTGTTCTACATGTTTAGGTTTAACAATACCAGCCAAGTATGGATGCATCGGAGCTTAGTGCTTTAAAGATTTTTTTAAAGCTTAAAGTTTTAAATCTACTCAGTTACGCAAAGTTGTAAGTAATAACATTTGGTATTCACTTTGCTGGGATAGTATTTTACATGTTAAATGTAGTCTTTATCTATATCTGTTTGTTCTTGATCTGATTAATCTAAATGAGTATTTATAGTGAGATATGCAAGGTTATTCTTAATTGTGTGTTATACTGATATTTATAGTTTTGTTTGATAAGTTAGGACAGAAGAAGAGAACTTGATGCTTACTTGGTGAGTATTGATAATTTGCACGGTACAAAAAATTAGATTGCTATTGTCCCTTTGTGAATAAGAATACATGTTCATACCTCAATGTCGCGAATTTAGAGCTTTTTGAAAAAAGTCGTCACACGCAAATCCCCCATGGAGATTTTCAAAAAGTGGCCCTCCGTATGTGAATAAAAATTAGATGTTTCCACCGTTAACTTTATCACAAACTGTGCACTGGCTGTTCTTTGAAAAGTACATCATAAACCTATATTAAACCTTGGCCTCATTCGTGTGTTGTTCATTTCCTGCACCAGGACCTACCATTTTAACTACTTGATCTACACTATATATTGATGTTTCCATGCTAATTTGGCAAATTGTACACGGCTGTTCTTGAGAAGATCTTTTAAAATATTTTCTATATATAAATCTATCTTAAACTTGGTCCCTATTGTTTCGCCCTTATCCTTGACCCGTAGGTACCTTTTCAACAAACTTAATCTATACTACACAATAACACTTCCATGTTCCATGTCATTTGGGAAACTTGCATTGACCTGTTGTTGAGACATTTTTTAAAAAGATATTCCCTTATAATAGACCTGTTAAATTTTGGTGCCCTTATTGTGGCCCAGATTCTGACCTCAGGGGCCATGATTTGAACAAAGTTGAATCTTGAACTATTCTAATGACAAGTCCATGTTTTTCACAGACTCTGCACTTGCACTTCTGAGAAGAATATTTATTAAAGGTTAATTCCACTGTACAAGGGTTTTACTCTATTATGATTACATTCACAAGATGGTTGATTTTAATGCTTTGTGAAAAATTCTTTTCTTTGATCAACATTGTTGATACCAATCATAGCTCAGTAACTGCAGTATAAGTAAAGAAACCGGAGCTAGGGTGAACTGCGGGTTCCCAGCGTTCAAATTTTGCCGGGGACTTTTGTTCCTACATCCTTAAAAATTTCTACTGTTACCACCACACACGGTGATAGCACGCAGAGCAAACAGGTGACTGCACGCTGAAACGCAATTTGATGAACGGTGAACGCTCGTTGAACAATGATGAAAAATGACTAAACGCACAGTGACCACATGGCAAACGCAACAGAAAAATGGTAAAGTAGAATGTTTCAGGGGACTTTGTTACTAAAAGAAGTTTTTGAAAACTAATTTTTTTGCATCCAAAATTCGGTAAAGTAGAATGTTTCAAGGACTTTAGTTACTAAAGAAGTTTGAAAATATTTTTTCATCCAAAATCGGTAAAGTAGAATGTTTCAGGGACTTTAGTTACTAAAAGAAGTTTTGAAAACTATTTTTTGATCCAAAATTCGGTTAAAGTAGAATGTATTCAGGACGTGTAGTTACTAAAAGAGTTTTTGAAAACTATTTTTTGCATCAACAAAATTATTTATTTTTACACATTTTTGACTTGTACATATCATATATCATCAAATCTTAGATTTTCGTGGAAAGATTTTGTGAAAAATTTTCCCAGATGTTGTTCGGGGATGCGAGTAATTGATTAATTAATACATATGACATTCAAAGTAATATGAAGTAATTAGAGGCTTTTACCACCTTTAACTGTGGAAACCTATTGCTTTTCTTACTGTTTCTTATTATTAATTTCCGCCCGTCATAAAATATTATTTGTTTCGAAGACTTATCAAAAAGACTTATAATTCATATAGGCATTTCGAGAAAATGATTTATTATCACCCAAACATCATCTGACCTTATGACCCTTTACGGAGTTTTGAAACTTTGCATAAGAATCTTATTATCCACACTAACTCCTTTTTTATTCAGTAATGCAATGTGGATTAAACCTATATCATATTCTTAATAGATTGATCCATTTCGAATAAATTTATAGGGAAAATTAAACAAAAAGGATTCCCAATGCCCTTTAAGAAAGATTAACCCCTATTTTTAATGATTCATTGTAAACACGTCAAACTTGAGAAACCGTTAAATCGTGCAATGGGGCACGACACCAAACTGCAATAGGGATCAGTGAACCTTTAATTACTTTGAAATTTAGGTTTCGAAGATACAAAGGATCAAGGTCATTCAAATTTATCGAAAAATTGCATTTTACAATACCAGCTTTCCTACAGGGAATATCCTTATGACACATTATAAGCAAAAGTTAACAATAATACGCAAAAAGTCAAATATAAGGTCAAGGTCATCATCATTTTTTATTTTCAATTGTCTTTTATAATATTTTAGAACATTAAATTAATATTCGACTTATTAAAAAACCTTAATCATCTTTTTTGACAATTACCTCCTTAATGTGAGATTATTATTGATATAAAAAATTACTATTTTCTTTGATATTATTAAATAATCAATGTGGACGTGTATCAGCTTTCGAATCTTAAATCATTGACACTTGAATTTTTGGTTGAAGGTCAAAAGTCCATAAGGTCATATAATTTTAATCAATTTACAACATTTTGATTTGATTGATGATTTGATTGATTTACTGTATTTACGTCCCACCCGAGAATATTTTCCTCATATGGGGACGTCAACCATTGCTGAGATGAAGTAGGCTGCAAAATTAGGCAGCTTGCCGGCGGCTTGAGGGGCCTTTGAGCAGGGAGGGATCATTTATTGTGCCACACCTGCTGTGAACACGGGACCTCGGTTTTTCCGGTCTCATATACCGAATGACCGCCCCATTCAGTCGCTCTAAGATCATTGGCAAGGGGATTGACTTGGGACCATTTCTTAACCCGGACCCCCGTACGGGGCGTTCGACAATTTTTAAGGGTAGACGCCAAAAATTTGCGTTGTCTCTGGGTGACCACATTACTACATTCTCATCCATGAAATTTTCTAAAAATCTATTAAAATCTTCTCTATCCCTTTTTTTCAAAAGAATATAATATAGGTGGAAAGCCCCTCTAATTGTTCAGGAACAAATTAGCGCATCACTAGTTTGTAATTTGAAGTTTATTATCAATTAACGGAGAGTTAAGGGATGCGGACTGAAATGTTTTCGAGATTACGTGGATTGTCGGCAACGACCAGTTATCCATGTTTGTGTGTGTAGAGTGGTCCGAAGTTAGGCGTGCACAGAGATGGGGGGCTACGATGCGATACACCAGACAAAATCATTACAAAAAAGGTGCTAATTCAAAGATCTGTTCCAGCCCTGGATATAATTAGGTAGGGTGTGTTTATAAAATTTACCAAAATAAGTAAGAAGTAACCTTTATGTTTATTTATGAATTAGCTCATAACCGCATGTATTATTTGTCCGAGTTATATAGATAACACATAATAAAAAAAAATAAAGAGTAAGTATAACCCACACTAGTTCAAAATAGTTCAGTAAAATACAGTCATAACAAAGACAAGGAGTTTAGACTAAGGAATAAAACACATAATGGATGACTGTGCAAGCCTCGTTCTAGTGGATCTGGTGTAAACATGTATAGTATAGTATGACTTAATGAAGCCTCAACTCAGTTTAATATTTTTATCAGCGCCTCATTAGTATTAGAATAAACAGTATAAGCGACTATAATTTTTGGTTTCGTTCTACTCAAATGGTTTTTAAAATTGCACTATGATACATTTATTTATGTTAGGGGTGGATGGTTACCTGATTGAACCGGATAGCATTTATCAAATCTGTCAAATCTACTTGAACAGATCACTAAATCTAATCACATAACAGCTATTAATTGCAATATTCTCTCGTGCCTGCCCGTAGTTACGATCGTATCGATCTTCGTCAGATAGATTTAGTTTCGTGGTGATAAGGCAGGAATCCGGACATATTGTCTTTGATTGTACCGTTGCTTCTGTCATTCTGTCTTCTGTCACTTCTGTATCATTCTGAATCAATCTGTCACTCTGTCGGATTCTTGTCCTGGTCTGGTCTATTCTGTTCTTGAAACTTTAACCTTGGCTATAACTTGAGTGAATGTTTAATGGTATAAGTGTATACAGGGGCCTATGATGATTTCACACGTAATTGTTCCTAATTAATGACCTAACGACACCTTTTCCTGTGAGGGTCAATTCTTGCAAAGATGGATATGACCAACAATTTCTACTTCGAAACACTCAGCTCGTCCAACCGGCTTGATTCCTTTGAATGTTCTATTGATCCTACCCTTAATTCACAATTAAAACGATGCTGTCACTCTCCTGGATGCGTATATGACAAGATCA
>CAJDSM010047747.1:7319-17993 GCA_903981925.1 Ostrea lurida | reverse complement strand
GGGCAACACGGACCTCCGACAAAAGCGAGGGTAGGATCAGGTGCATGGAGGTAAGCATCCTCTGCTGACCGGTCACACCCGCCGTGAGCCGTAGTCGAAATAAAGTAAACGGGAATTACCCGTAGTCAAATCCAGTAGGAAAATGACAGTCTAACAAAGGGTATGAACAAATCAGTCAACATATGACATGAGTGATAATTGTAATCGCAAACAAGGTCATTATAGCGACCGTAGAATTTGCGAAATGATGACTTTAAACGAGATTCGTTATAACCCAGGCTGCAGCATCAATTTTTTGTTAGTAGTTGGCCTCGCTTTAAAAGTCCTCATACGCATAGCATGCTCTTGCGTATCGAATCAACTGGGAAGATATACACACCATAAGCAGGTGATAGTGGTATTTACTACATAGAAAGGAAAGTTGACGATTGCAAAGTAAAGTCATCACGCTTATCATATAATGTAGTTGTCAGTCTGCCATTAGAGTCAATGTATGTAAAATATCCAAATATTAAGCAGATATGTCAATTCTGTGGTGTCCTTTATATCGAGTTCTTCGGAATATATCAAATGGACATAATTGTGAAAATTATGATTGTTAATTGATAACACATCATCTATATACCTATATGTAAGGTTCGAAGGACACGGCAAGTTTTATGTTTTTATCCCGTATATTATTTTTCAAAGGATAAAATATTTGAAAGAGTATATTTGACTTAAAGGCATATTATATAACATATTTGTATTTTTCATCAGCAGAAACTAATGTGTATTGACGTTAAAAAGATTAAAAAGGAGTAAAAATTGGTAAATTGTAAAAAATAAAATGATATAAACATCGTTTTCGTGAAGTTTGTCTGGATGTTGGCGCCTGAGCATTTGGGTACAACTGCACAGGATGTTATAATTCAGTATTTGCTGGTGTAATTCTGACCTTATTGGTGCAAGCATATAACACATCTACTTGTAACTGAACCCTATCCGGCGGAAGGATTGATTAATCAAAAACTTCTGAATATGCATGATTTTAAAGGGGCATAGACATGTTTTGAAAAATGTTCAAATTTTAGATTTCCGTTTTTAATGTTTACAATGCTCACTTAAGGTATTTATTTCTAATGGTCAAAAATTTGAACGTCATTTAGTGAGATACAACACTTATAAATCTTCGCTATGTAAACAAAACCCGTGCCATGTTTTAATTTAAACTATATTGAATATGCTAATACTGGTATATGTTCCGTTTAAAGCATTTTTTTTCCAAATTGCAAGGTCATTCTGAACACAATTTAACAGTTTCTAGTGTTACTCACATCGCATTTTGTTGTAAACATGGTATTTTCTGTGATTCAACCTTTACGTAAACATAAACAAAGCTCGAGCCTTGTTTACATAACAAAGAAATATGAGCGCTGTGTCTCTCTTGTAACTCAACAACTGACATTCAAATTTTTGCTGACCATTAAAATAACTTGGTTAAGCATTTTAAACATTAAAAACGCAAATATAAAATTTAGCTCAAAACGTGTCCAGGTCCCTTTAAAAAATCGATATTATTAGTTTTTTCATATATTAAGTGCAAAAAGGTCATTATCTATTTCCATTACATGTATCTAAGAGGTTCAAGACTGAAATTTGTAGTGGTGTTAACATTTAGGAGGTTGAATTCTACATTGAAGGAGAATCGTTAAATTAAAAAGAAAAATGGGGTTATCATGCTTGTTTTTGAGCTACAGTGTTTTAAACATGACCTTTTTGCAATTAAAATTTACTCGCGATTTATTCATTTAAACTCCATTCGTCTATTGGTGTAAACAAAACATAAGGAATGCAAATCAATTATTGCATGAAATAGATACATAATGATGTCTTCTTACAAAACGTTGGAAATTACTGTGATGAGCAAAGCTCACTAAGTGATACTAGTACCCCCCACCCTGGATCCTCTGTAGTAATAAAATCATTTAGAATATATAGGAGGTGCACAATGACATCATGAAACAAAAAATCCTTGAAAGTTTCATAGTGTGACTTTAAAGGAGTAGCGGATGGGAGTTGGGAACCTCTATACAATACAAATAGGCGAAGTTAACATCGTATTAAACGTTCTCATAATCCAAAAAAATTCTACCTAATCGAGTGTAGGGCAACACGGACCTTTGACGATTGCAAAGTTAAAGTCATCACGGTTATCATATAATGTAGTTGTCAGTCTGCCATTAGAGTCAATGTTATGTAAAAATCCAATATTAAGCAGATATGTCAGATTCTGTGGTGTCCTTTATATCGAGTTCTTCGGAATATATCAAATGGACTAATTGTGAAAATATGAATTTAATTGATAACACATCATCTATATCCTATATGTAAGGTTGAAGCAGTCTAACATAGGGTATGAAACAAATCAGTCAACATATGACTTAGTGATACTTTGTAATCGCAAATAAGGTCATTATAGCGACCGTAGAATTTGCGAAATGATGACTTTAAACGAGATTCGTTATAACCCTGCAACATCAACTTTTTTGTTAATAGTTGGCCTCGCTTTAAAAAGTCTTCATACGCATAGCATGCTCTTGCGTATCGAATCAACTGGAAGATATATATATATATATACATAATATAAGCAGGTGATAGTGGTATATTACTATATCGAAAGGGAAAGTCAATGTTAGGTAAAATATCCAAATAGGAAGCAGATATGTCAGATTCGGGTGTCCTTTATAGTCGAGTTCGTCTGGATATATCAAATGGGCATAATTGTGAAAATCATGATTGTTAATTGGATAGCAATCGTCTATATACCTATATGTAAGGTTGAAGGACACGGCAAGTTTTTTGTTTTTATCTCGTAACACATTTTGTACAAATTCTGCTTCATATGAATATAAAAATAGGTCTGCCAATAAGGGGGCACAGTTAGTGCCCATAGGAATACCAACTGATTGTTGGAAGACATGGTCCTCTAAGACTACATAAATATTATCTATAAGAAACCCAAGCATTCTCTTAATATCTACTTCAGAGTACTTGTGTGGGCATGAGAATGTTTTCTAACAAAATATGCGTCTTGTTTCCCAACGACTTTCGGGTTCCGTTTTTGTTTAAAAGCAATTATCTATAATCTGAAAAAGCCTAGATTTTAATTTATCGAGGGGAATCGTTGTATAAAGTGTAGAGAAATCATAAGTTTTGATGCAGTCAATTTTAGAAAATTCTCGTGATTTTAGGTTATCCAAAAGCTCTTTAGAGTTTTTCAAAGTCCAACATCTGATTGACACAATCTGTAGGCAAAGCCCATGTTTTGTTATGGAAACCTTCAAAAGTCTCATATAAATCTGTTGAGTGGTTGTAGAGGACATACGAGCACAATTTGAATAATAAAAAGGGAGAATCTGTTTATCCTTTTTCTTTCTTTCTTTTTTTTAATTAATGCTTTTAATTGTCATACTCATTGATATCGTGAATACAGAAACATCGCATATATAGAATCAAGCTTATTTATTTTTGGCGGAACCTTAAAAGAATATCAATTGCATGAAATATTGACGTGTCACATTCATTTCATTGGTTCTCTGTTAGGATTGTTCTTGGATAAATGTATGCTAGGCGCTTTGATTGGAACAAACAGGAAGGAAACTTTGATTGTGACTTTACGTCGTTCCACGCTGAAAAGGTCATACATCCTACAGTGTAGGAAGTGACTGGTTATTTTATGCTGCAATACCAGTGTATGTATTGCCGATGTTAGATTTTGTTCAACATATAACATACATGTTTTTCTCCTTAAAAAAAAATATGTATGCACTCATACATTCATATTATCAGAAACAGGGAATTATTATTTATAATATTAAAAAAAACTTTATTTTTACCTTTTCGGATGGATTAATCTCGCTGCAATTTTCCTGATCCAAATCATCCAGCAACGACGAAGAGCGCTTCATTCTGCAGGCTTTGTTAAAGGCCTTTCAACAGAAAGCAAATACAAATGGTATTTTGTTGTTGAAATGTATCATAGAGTGACCATAAATCAAAATTTTGTCTAGCAATAAAAATAAGCCAGTTACTTCCATCCAAGCGGAAAGTTCTTCTTCTCTATTTTCTGTAGTTTCCAGTAACCTAAAACTAAAACATGAAATTGAAACAGTCTCCTTAACCGTTCAAGTAGCTACCACAAACCGTTTGTGGTTTAAATCAATACTAAAATAACTTTAAATGTTGATATCTTGTGAATTATCCAATTTTTCTACCATATCAAATCATTCTACATGTATGTGAAGCATGAGACAAGAAAGTACGAAGAGCTCACTGATAAATTCTTTGAGGAACTTTGACATCAAATCCATAGTTTTTGGTGGCTATGATGCAGACGTTACTTTCCTGGAGATTAACCACGTTTAAGGCATTCTTTGATAATAAAGATATAACTGCTATAGTAATAGAAGATCGAACACATTCAGCAATACTAGTAGGATGTAAAAGAACAGTTTTCCTTACTTCTACTTTGTTGGGGAGTGCATAGGAGAATTTCCCTGGTTCCACTTTGACGTAGCGTCTAACATAACAACATAACAATATCACTTCAGTTAGAATGAATTTAAATTAGTGAGATAAAATATATATATTTGTAAATGGTAAAGATGCAGATCTCAAAGTCGAATACATACTTTGAGCTTGAGATTTGGAAAACAAGCGCATTGCTTTGATTACTTACTCGTTCCAGAGTTTGACTGTGGCGTTCCCTTGCTTATCCAGATAACCTTGTTTCAGAGTCTTTGATTTCCGTTTGGCACTTTTTCTATCAGATGAAATCAAATCTGGTAACACCTTTCCACATCTTGAATCGTGGTGATGAATTTGGCTTTCAAAAATAAAAACAAGAGACCCATGGGCCACATCGCTCACCTGAGTGACCTTGGCCCTGGTTTAACAGCACTTGGTGATTTTGAAAAGAATTTTCATAAATCTTTATTCCTGTGAAAATGTTCACTCCATATTGTTTCCAAAAGTATTACAACAACACAGAAAATGAATTCACATCACACAGGAATGTCTAAACACCAATATGACCAACACCACCTTGCTGTTCTGGTAAAGCCAAGGGTCACAATGTCATACATCGTGTTATAAAATGAAATATTTTGCCATATAAACATATAATGAAAGTTCTATCTTTATAGTTCAAGATATACTGACTATGCCACATTATTTTTGCAATGTCGTGATAATCTCCCCTTTGATGGGGGCTGGTCCTTCAATTGAACACACTTCAATCCCCTTCACCCAAGGATTGTTTGGTTTATAACTGGCCCAGTGGTTATAAAGAACAACATTTTCCTTGATAAAATTTTGATCCCTTATTGTGACTCCACCCTACCCATGGGGAGCATGATCTGACCAAATTTGGATCTACTCTAATTCATGAAGCTTTTAGGTAAATGTTGTTTCTTCTGCTCCAGTGGTTTTTGAGAAGATTTTTAAAGATTTTCCCTATATATTCAAATGTAAAACTATGATCCCCTATTGGGCCCCACCATACCCCCGGGGGTCATGATTTGAACAAACTTAAATCTCCACTATATCAGGAAGCTTTCATATAAATTTCAACTTTTCTGGCTCAGTGGTTCTTTTAAATGACAACACCCTATTTTTGCATTTTCGTGATTATCGGGGCCCGGTCTTTCAATTCAACAAACTTGAATCGAAAATATGAAGTTAACGGACAGACGACGGAAAACAGGCGATCAGAAAACCTCACTTGAGCTTTCAGCTCAAGTGAGCAAACAATGCATTAAATTAATGAATTCTGAACAAAATACGAAATTTCGCTGTTCTGGTCATGTTCATCATGTAGATGATATACCGAATATCCAACATCATGTACATACCTGTCTGATATAGCTACTCTAAAGCACTGAAAACGAAGGGAAAAAGTTAGACATTTGAAAAAGATTTGTTCTGGCTCTCAAAAGTGAAGTTTCAGTTTTAAAGCCCCGGAGCCTGGACTAAAAGTTTCAAAACTTGAAGCTTTCAAAGGATATCAAAGCACGTCCATTGTCTACGAAAAGCGGTATCGTCTAAAATGGTGAATGCTACTAGCACCATCAATCAAATGTCATCACGTGACATGTGACAAGACGAATACATTCTACAGAGTACTCACCCTGATCCATTCGCTCTGTTCTTCCTTTTTGTCTCTTACGGAGTCTGTGATCTGAAAACTGTTTTAAAAACTCATTGATAGACAACACACAACCTTCATTTGAAACATTCTGCCATTATATCTTTGTTTACCTGTAAGTTCTCCCCGGTACTGTAATATTGATTTTATCTGATCCAACACCATCCACATGACACTCTGTTACAGGAGATAGCGGGACCCTTTTCTAGAAAAGTAGAATGCAAGCTGGGATTTGTTTTTGCAAATTCGATGTGGTTTGCTCAGTCCGCACATTTCTTTTCATTCTTTCAAGAATTCACATTAAATGATACTTATTAGTATTACATATTTAATTATTTGTATTCATGAAAGTCTGGTTTATACATGTATAAAATCTTGTACAAAAATCTCACCTCTGAGTTTTCAGGGTAGTAGATCATAACTCCTTGTTTAATACAAACTTTTCGCCTAAAAATACGAGTAATTCAAGTTAATTGGTTCATTTTAACATTTTCTGAACATACTTTTCACTCATTTTATACGATATAAAGTTAATTGGGGCATTCGCGGATTATAAAGCGTAAACTGCACCAAGTTAATTATATCGTATAACCTAGGTCAAAATTAGCTTCATTCCTTTAACAATAAAAAAATCAGCAATTAAACATACATGTAATAAAATAAATCATAAATAACATGGGTCATTACAGTATTCGAAAATTTGTTAACAGTATGAATTAAATAATGCTGAAAATAGTCGGTAAACAGGAAGTAGGTGTCGGGCAGGTCTGACATTGGATCCCACGATATGGGACCACCCGCTGATGATGGGTATCAAAGGTCAGCTACGATAATTATTCGCTGAGTAAAGTGTTACGAAAATTAGCACTATTAAGAATAACACTGGAAAATATTCTAAGTCTGTAATCAGGAAGTAGGTGTCGGACAGGTCTGAAATCGGATCCCACGATATGGGACCACCCACGTCTACGTCAGTAGCGATTGTATTTTACATATATTTTGACATAAACATTTCTTCACATTCCTTCACAGATTTACTTTAGTGCTTTTGATTATAGAGAATTAAAAAAAAAAGATGTCTTACACCGCAGAAATTACGAGAGAAAGAAAAAAATCGTAAATTAGCCAGAGATCGGGATTTGAGGGAAATTATATGTATATTATGATTACGCAATCATATAAGTTTTTTTCTTTATCACATGTTTAATTGTCCATAACGCTGTACATGTATAAATACCCGCTATTCAGTTGTACCTTGCCCATTTTTCAAATGCAGCGTTCCCCTTTTTCATCAAGTAGCCTTCCTTTATAATTCTAGATCCCGGTTCTGTTATGAAAAAGAAGACTAGGTCAATTATGACAATGCATGGCACATTTAAAGAAAAACTGACTATATAGTAATATGTAAAGTACCTAACCATACAATAAAGACTGCAACCCAAATATATACACGTACTTACGTAAAGGAAAACTCGATTTGGCTGTCTGTTGCTCTTTAATTGCCTGTATGCATTCAACTATTTCTGTTTTTACATTATGGTTTTCGGCTGTCAAAACTTTCGCTAAATCACCAATTTTAACTTCTATTTGAAAACCATTCTACAAATTAAATTTTTGCTAATTAGAAACAGACATAAAAGTATAATTTATGTGATGAGCAAACAATACTAATTGCATATATCTGAGCTTTGAATCACATCTGGTTTACTAATCATTGACGTCATTGGGTATACATATATGTACGAGTGAAAAACAACAACCTAGCGGTCAAAGCCTGATCAGTCTCCTGCAGCGGCTGTTCTAGCTCTGATCTGTATCCAATCTTGAAGCGTTCGCTTCGTAACTTGGAGACCATCAATTCGAAACCCACTCGTGAAATAGTCGAGTCAAAAGAAGACGCAAATATTGGTATTAATTGCTCCAAATCGGCATTTAGAAGGGAGAATCACGGTTCTTTCGGATATGACCTTACAACGGATGCAGGCGGTGTCACGTTAAAGAACCCTCACTACTACGACCTTGAGCGCTCAGCATATATCTAAATATTTGTGGTGCTTCACCTACAACTGTTGACGTCTGCATAGACTGGATTGCCTGCCCTTGATTCCAGACGCTCCGCTAGGAAAATTGATTTAACGTGGCGCCTTATCATCGACGTGACGTACTACATACCACCAACCAACCAATCAGGCTCTCTGGGTTATCATATATATATACATATATAATTCTTCTCAATTGATTGGTTATCATTTTTGTTCATCCAATGAAAACTCCCATCTCCAATCCCTTTCGGTTAGGTCTTGCACTCTAGCCGTAAACAAGGATGGCGTGTCAGGTATCGTATAGTAGGAACCAGTAGACGTTTTCGATGTTTGAATTACCTTTGTTTTACAAGTACACGTACACGTAGCAAGGGCTAAACGAGAAATTAAATGTGGACGTGTAACTGACACACGTAGAAATGCATGTACTCGTACGAGTTGGTTTGCTAATCCTCTCTATTTATTCATGATAAAACAATATTTCAGGTCTGATAATTTATCTTGATCCCAAAAAAAATTATTATGATATTCTTGAATGAGACATATGTAGGTAATTTTTGGTAGACTATTAATAGATCGTCTACGTTTTCCATGTTGAACCAAATCGAATGCATGTCGTCGGATTGGCGTCGTAGCGTACAAGATTACCTTATTGGTGACACTCAGTTCCTTCAACGCGCAGGAATGTTTTATATCTCCCTTCCTGATGTACATAAATATGTCGTTTTTGGCATCAAGCTGAAATGTACAAGGCACGTAGATCACAACGGATATATAAACCATAGAAAAATTTAAATAGGAAATATATTCTAATTTTATCAATCTACATAATGAACGGATATACATATACATGCAGTTACTTTGTGTATATTTATGTTCTGTTGACACGGAATCGTCCACAGATGTTAATATATAAAATGCATGTACACAGTACCTTCAGCACCACTCGTTGTCCAGATAATTTTGTCATAGAAAATTCCTGAACGATATGTTCATCTTCATCCGCCATAGTTCGTATCGAGCCAAACTCGAATCTACTTCTCTTTGTTCATTTGGACGGCTATTTAGTGTAAAGGTTGAGTGTTGAACGTTTCCTCTTCTACAAATAATATTATGCTATAGGTTCTTGACTGTGTAGTTTGTCAGAATTAGATTCTATCTCAACGGGACAATGAAGATGGGTATTGATAAACGGTTAATCGACGTGTCAGCTTTTTCTAGCAACAGAGATTGATTGTGACAATGCACACATCTTTAAGAAATTCCAATAATATCAGTTTAATTGTTAGCCATCTTCAGAAACACGTTACCGGTATATGAAATTGAATATTTTCATTTTACTCATACATGGATTAAGTTACGTGTATTTATGATAATGACATAATTTGAAGAAAAACACTTGTAAATGGCCGGGTTGCATCTATCATAGAGGCAGCGGTATGAAATAAAAATAACTGAAGTATTTGGGGTAGAGATTTTACAACAACTAAAATGTATATGGTCTAAAAAAAATGTCAAGTAAAAACTGTTAGGAGTTGGTTACACAAGGTAGGTACAAAATTAAGCTGTAGAATGACAAAGTTCAGGTACATGTTAATTTTTCAAAGACTGTCTGATCATTTCCATTAGGACACGTGCATATCCCCAGTGCTTCCATAACAGGTGTACAAAGTCTGGACAATGTCAAATAAAGATAGGTATGGTCCTCTCAAGACATGCTAAAATAATGACAAAGTTCAACTACATGTACATGTAAATTTTTCAAAAAAAAAAAAAAAAGTTGGATCACTTTCAACCATCAGTGTGTCCATAACAACTGTACAAAGTTTGAAGATTGTCAACGGTGTGCGAGGAGTTGATTACGCTAAATAGGCACCGTCTATTTAAAGCATGCTTAAAAATGACAAAGTTCAACTACATATATTTGAGATCACATTAAAATATAGTTCCAAGTTCTCAACAAACAGGAAGTTGATATCCGATGAATCTGAAAATGCATCCCATAATAATCCACATCTATAAATAACCCTGCATGCAAAATATTAGTAGAATGTGATATAGAGTTGCTGAGAATTATGTTACGAGTGGCGAACGGATTGACGGATGCAATATATTATACGGACGGAATGACGGACAGGGGTAAAAAGTATAACAGTAACTTCGGAGCAGGGTAAAAAAATCATTTACAGGATATTTTATACTAAAAAAATTAAAGACTTTCCACAGGTTCTTCTTCAAAATTCAATACGTCAATTTGCATCTAAGAAACTAATCTAAGGATGTTTTGAGAACAACTGCGCAGGACGCTATCACTAAGTATTTACTGGTTCAATACTGACCCAATCGGTGCAAACATATTACACATTTACAACTGAACCCAGTCCAGTTGAAAAAAAAACTGTGTCAATTCATGCGTTTGGTA
The DNA here is from genome assembly GCA_903981925.1 of Ostrea lurida. Lineage (NCBI taxonomy): Eukaryota > Metazoa > Mollusca > Bivalvia > Ostreida > Ostreidae > Ostrea > Ostrea lurida. The sequence goes on along the minus strand of CAJDSM010047747.1, from coordinate 7,342 downwards.
GGGACTATATTTTGTAGCGGAAG
>CAJDSM010047742.1:4749-15578 GCA_903981925.1 Ostrea lurida | reverse complement strand
TCAGTACCCAGTCAAAAAAGGTAAAGGCCGTTCCGTTAAAGTGATTTAACTTCACAAGCTAATTAAATGCCATCCAAAACCCCTTATTTAGACCCCCCCCCCCCCCCCCCCATTGTATACTTGTAGAAAATGATGGTCTCCCTGTCCGACAATATACAAATCTGTATATCGCAAATAACTATAGGTTATAGACTTTGTCGTAATGGGAAAATATCGACGACCGAGTTTTTGGCGGCGTTACAACGGAACCGAGCTTGCGACCAAAAACCGAGTCGTCATATTCTTTCATACAAAAGTCATATAACCACTTTTTTCCTTATTGCAATTGGTTTTCGTCCGTACGGCGTCCCGTCGTCCGTCGTGCGACGTGCGCTGCTGACCGTCTAGACCAATTTGAACCACTTTTTTTACTCGTCTTCATTGATAACCACGCAGTCAATTCTTTCAAATTTGGTATTGAAGACATCTGACAATGCGGGGCACATGAAATTGTAAATTTCAGGATCTCTTGCACCGGGGCCTTGGGGTTGGGGCAAATGACTTGCCCAAAAGTGACCCAAATTTTCAAAAATCTCTATCTTTACAACGAATGTCTGAGAGAAACCAAAGTATGATGTAGAGCAGGAAGCCCTTTACCAAAAATTTGTAAATTTCGGTGACCCCCAGGTCAGGGTTCTGACCCCAGGGCGGAAGGCAAATTGGTTTATATGACCATGTTCTATATGCTAAAACCATCTCTGAAACAAAATCTTCTATTAACTGTTTATTCGATATTAGATGGAAGACTACCATTATGACTCATTATATTATGGTGACCGTCTGCTTCCTATTCTCGAACATTGTAAATTTTCATGATCCCAATATGTGTCGCTGTCCTTGTTATTCGTGACGATATCATGGTTCATTGGAATGAATCGTTGTTAACGTTTTAGAGATCGATTTTTAAACTTCTTCCTTGATAAAGCCAATGGTCCAATATCTTTTCATCACAATAACTTTGTCTGAACTACCCTTGCCCCTTATGACACGGGCACAATAATTGTAATAGTCAGTCTAGATAGTACTATTATCCCACGCGCAGGGCGCCTGACATTGGGCCGCGCCAGGTAACTAAAACAGACAGTGTGACAAAAGATGAGCTACATTTGTGCTCACCAGTCCGATTCCTTCTTCTTTTACACGCTAAGTCGCTGCTACATGGCTAGACGGCTACACACAAAAGCGCTCATATTCTCGATATAGGTAATCGTAAGCTCAATCGAAGCGCTTTGTCTCCAAAATATGTAAATAAACCCTCCTTGGTTCGACGCTCCTATATCAGAGTCTAGTGGCAGGCTTCTGACCCAGGGAACTCAGGGCCGCAAAATATTACGGCGGATGTATAATAGTGTTATATATGCATAAACATTTGAAAAAACATACTTCTAATGTTATTGATATTATGTGAAAATCTAAATAAATATTGTTGAACTAATTCTCTCTCTTGTTCCACTTCCACCTTAGCTTTACACGAGAAATTATCTTCAATCGAACCTCTCATTTGAGTTTCAATTAATATTTCAAATAACATTAAAAACTAGATGTTCTTTTCAAACGAGACTTATCAACTCATAACACACATATTAGATTTAACCCGACCGATTGACTGGGCCCCGCCTGGGTCAGAACCCCCCCCGCCCATACCCGGGGGTCACCGAAATTTACATTTGGTAGAAACCTTCTTGCTCTACATCACTATGAGTGCGAATTTTTTATTTTTTCATATACAGTCCGGTTTGTGTGATTACGGTCTACTTCTTATCTCAGAATATGGTCACTTTTGGACAGTATTTTGCCCCACCCCAAGGCCCAGGGTTGCAAGAGACATGAAACTTTTACACTTACTAGTGGCCCCTGTGCCCAAGATGCCTTCATTACCAAATTTGAAAAAGAATTGCGATCCATTGGTTATCAGAAGAAGTTAAATGTCAGTTGTTAACAATTCATCAATACCTTGCCCCACCCTCTTACTAAAACACCTACCTAGGATCATTGAAATTTACCACAATTTTAGATAAAAGGCTCCCTATCTCATTCAAAATATTATTTTAGTTTCACATTAATTATCAAATAACATTAAAAGAAAGATGTTTTTCAAGATGTTTACATATTAAACACTATAATTTACCAAAGTTTGGCCCCGCCCTGGGATCAGAGACCCCTACCTGGGTCACAAATATATACAAGTTTTTAAAGGCCTTCCTGCATGCTACATCCTATGCATTTGGTCTCTCAGACATGTGCCTTGTAAAGAAGAAGATTTTTGAAATGGTTCATCTTTTGGGCAGTTTTGCCCCACCCCCAGGCCCCAGGGTGAAGAGACCTGAAATTACAATTTATGGGCCCCTTGTCCGCAAGATGCTTCATCCAAATTTGAAAAGAATTGGACTGTGGTATCAAAGAAGAAGTTAAAAAATGTTCAATTGTTACGCACGACGCACGTGCACACGGACGGGGCGGACGCGACGGACGCAGAAACAATTGCAATAGAAAGAAATGGTTATAGCTTTTGTATGGAAAGAATATGAGACCTCGTGTTTTGGTCGCAAGCTCGTCCGTGTAACGCCGCCAAAACTCGGTCGTCATATTTCCCATACCAAAGTCTATAACCTATAGTTATTGCCATATACAGATTTGGTATATTGTCAGGACAGAGGATCCATTTATGTTTCACAACGTAATGGGGGGAGGGGGGGGGTCTAAAGGAAGAGAGGTTTGGATGCATTAATAGCTTGTGAGTTCAAACGACTTTACCGGATAGCTTTTACTTGTCTCTTGAACTGGGTACTGATGTCTACATACTAAAATTGATTCATGTATTTGCTCGAAAAATTACTTCCTTGTCTTTACTTGTTTATGACCAATTGGGCCCTGATTAGGCAATAATACTATTCTAACACAGTTGTACAAGTTGCACAGTGTTAATATAGGGAACAGTGGTTTTTGGTCTTGTGAATAAAATGAATGTACTTGGAATAGGGTACTGTGCGTTTTGTAAGGATATCTATTTTGGCACATTTCAAAAATGAAATAAAAGAGATAATTCAACTTCACTTCACTCTTTAAAGTTGTTGCTAAAGACGGCAATCTTTTTTTAAAAAGATATACTTGTTTTACTCTTAGCGTTGAATTACCATCGTTCAAGCAGGGAGATCGATCTTTACCAAATATGAAGACAGTCAAGGTTTGGGATCAACAGTGGATATTTTTCTGTGTTATTCATTAATTCATCAATATATGTGATATATTTTTTTTATGATAAAAGTCAAATCTTCATTGATTTTAAACGTCATTGTTATTTCCCAAGAGCTCAAGGTTGCATGTGAAGTGATATTTAAGAGGGAAGCGTCAAAAATGTGGTTTTGGTCACACTTTGCAAGCTATATTACTTTTTAAAAAAGAACACAAGGTCTCCATCTTTTTCGGGATCAAAATGTAGGTCACCGCTATAATAAATCTATACTTATGTTCTTTCTCCATTTGAGCGTATACCAAACGCATTGCATGTTTACTGGAAAACTCCCTTTGTGCCTCTTATAGGACCCCTCACCCCCTCCATAACGCCGACATTGACCCTCTTGTTCTCACGCATGCGCAAAACCATGAATGCGAGTGAAACAAGAGGCCCAAGGGCCACATCGCTCACCTGAGCACAGCTGCTTCACTAAGAAGAGCAGTGGTTTGGGATTTAGAATGTACCACTGTGGACTAAATCTAACCTATGTCGGGTGGAGGCATTATCTGAACCAACTTAAATCCACTCCATATCAGGAAGCTTTCAGGTAAACATCAACTCTTCTGGTTCAATGATTTTTTTTTAAAGAATTCTCTATATGTAATAACTTGATCCCCTATGGGGCCTCATCATATACCCCCGAGGGCATGATTTGTACATACTTGAATCTCCACTATATCGGAAGATTTCAATATAAATTTCAGCTTCCTGGGCCAGGGTTCCATGAGAAGAAGATTTTAAAGATTTCTCTATATATCTGCCCATGTAAAAACTTTGATCCCCTATTGTGGGCCCCATCGTAACCCCCGGGGTCATATGGATTGAACAAACTTGGAATCCCTGCGTATATCAGAAAGCTTCCAATAAATTCAGCTGTTCCTGGGCCCAGTGGTTCTTGAGAAAAAAAATTTCAAAGATATTTCCTCTATATCATATGTAAAACTTTGATCCCCTATTGGGCCCCATCGTTACCCCCGGGGTCAGATTTAATCAAACTTGAATCTCCACTATATCAGGAAGCTTCCATATAAATTTCAGCTTTCCTGGCCCCAGTGGTTTCATGAGAAGGATTTTTTAAAGATTTGTTCCCTATATAATCATAGGTGTAAAACTTTGATCCCCTATATTGTGGCCCCATCGTACCCCCGAGGGTTATGATTTGAACAAACTTGAATCTCCTCCTTATATCAGGAAGCTTCCATATATATTTCAGCTTCTCTGGCCAGTGGTTCTTGAGAAGAAGATTTTTAAAGATTTTCCCTATATAATCATATGTAACTTTGATCCCCTATTGTGGCCCCTCGTACCCCCGAGGGTTATGATTGAACAACTTGAATTTCCTCTATATCAGGAAGTTCCATATATATTTAGCTTTCCTGGCCCATGGTTCTGAGAGGAGATTTTTAAATGACACCACCTATTTTTGCATTTTCGTGATTATCTCCCCTTTGATGAGGGCCTGGTCCTTCATTTGAACAAATATGAAGCCCCTTCACCCCAAGAATGAATGTATGTACCAAGTTTGGTTGAATTTGGCCCAGCGGTTCTTGAGAAGAAGTTAAAAATGTTGAAAAATTTACGCACACGAAGACGACGACAACAACGACGGACAACGGACAAAATTTTGATCAGAAAAAGCTCACTTGAGCCTTCGGCTCAGGTGAGCTAAAAAGTGTGCAACTTTTTGTACAGTATGTATCATATCACATGTATGTGTTTTAATATCCAACAATCCATGTCCATGAATAAAATTTTAGGGGAATTGTGCTGCATTTTTGAACGTCTGTCTGTACACTTACACTCTTTCACTATTTTACCAATCACAAACTTTTTGAGAATGTACACGTGTAGCTGGCCGGTATTTACAAGTATAAGTTAATGTAACGGCCAAGCGGTTGATTTATAATCAGAAATCGTCAAGAGCTGCATAGTATTCTTCAAACGAATGAGAATATTAAGACGAAATAGAAGAATGACTCGAGTATTAAAGAACAAGATTAGAGTCGATTATGTTAAAAGGAGACAACTAAATACTCAGATGATACTATCTGATATATTATACAGATCTAGAAAACGATAAAACGCAGGTAGAAGATTATGCAAATACTGACACCCGACCAACAGATAAGAACCTGTCATGAGATAATGTAAATAGTACCTTTAGGAAAAACAATTAAGCTATATTCTAAATATAATAGATTGTCCTGATAAAGATGCTCTGCGTATTAACTGGAAGTAAAATATTGCAGCTAATAAGTCTATCGTATTTAAACTTAAAATTATATTGGATATGATAGTTGAAGTAAGCACTATTTCATACCCAGCAAATCACTCTGGAATATACTCCTAAACCGGTAAGATTAATATACCCCGACCAATGAATAAGTCTATATTAAAACCAACCCCTTTTAAGTGATTAATTAGCTATTTCTAAAAATATGTCTGATTAGCCAGTTACTGGGAATCCTTAAATATCGTTAATAGCTAATCTTTCTAAATAATAATTATAAATGATATCCAGATCAGCCTCTCATGGCAACACTGGGAACGTCCTAACCTGCAATAGATCTAACTGAAAAGCCGAATGCTCCGGATCTATCCGGCCTGCTTATATACCCATTCTAAGTCCGGGTGACGGACGCAGAGGCGTAGGACTGATTTTGAAAGTGGGGGGGGGGGCAAACTTAAAAAAATCACAGAAAGTGTGGGGGGGGGGGGGGGGCAAACTTCAAAATTATGTGAAAGCAAAAAAAAAAAAAAGCATTTGAACACTAAAAGTGGGGGGGGGGGGGGAACCTCTATTTATTACTGAAAGTGGGGGGGCAACTTCAATATTATGTGACAAGCAAAAAAAAAAAAAAAAAAAAAGTTTGACACTAAAAGTGGGGGGCAACCTCTATTATTACTGAAGTGGGGGCACACTTCTAAATTGTGTGTATTTTGTGCAGAAAAAAACTTACTTCAAAAAAGTGGGGGGGGGCGAAAACATACTTTGCCCACCACTTTGAAAGTGGGGGGCATGTGCCCCCATGCCCCGCTCTCTACGCCCATGGACGGAACAACCCTATCCGGTACGGGGCACGCACGTACGGCGGGCAACGCGTACCGGCATCGCTATACGGACCCGGACAGTAGTGAATCGACAACCCAACCCTGTCTAATACTAGCGGGAAATATATCCACTACGGGATTTCTATGCTTATCTAAATAAAAATATCTTATGATTAAATCTATAATAAAACTGCATTAAAGATTCAACACTTACATTGGTGGAGTTCGTGTGTTAACTACAGTCTAGTGCGGAGGTTTAGTGTACGCATGTCTAGTCAACTAGTGCACGTGAACGAAGTTTAGTTTAGTTCAGAAATAAAATATGGCCGTCTTCAACAGATCGATTGTGAAAATTGTCTCATTTGTAACGTATTTCGATGGTGGCATGAAAAATTATGTATGTATTCGAATAAATTGAACAACTACAATTGGTCCCTCGTTACCCGTGTTCCCGAGTCGCAAATTTCCCCGAATTAATTTTTAAGTAGCTTTTTCTTTTATTGCAATTGTCAAGCTTGCTCTCCAGGTAAAGAACTCGATTGTGCATTTTACCACGCTATGGGAAAGAATTAATTGTAAAACAGTAGTGAAAATATGTGTATGAACCAAGATTACAGAAACACGCACCCCTTTGTAATATTGGTCATATTTCTTCAAAATCAATCTATGCTCTGTTGCAGAACCTGCGCTTTACATTTTTCCGCCATCTTGAACTAGACCACTAGTACGCGGTAGAATAGTTGACATCTAGTCGACTAGACTCGTCCACTTCCGGCAAACTAAAGCACGTTCGGGTGAACTATAGTTGTACTTTAGTGACTATAGTTGGCACCGAACTCCACCATTAGCGGTGCTGTTAGCTTCAAAAGTCGTCTGCATGACAGCTGTGACCTTAAGAACCGGTCAAGTATTTTATAATAAACGCGGCCTAACTCGACTATATATAAACAAATATGGCACCTAACAATACAACGTGCTGGGTAGTCTCACTCAAAACAGTTATTTACACAATTTATACGTGGATATGCACCAAGACACTGAAATATTCAACGTAAGTAGAGAGTAATCGTGTTAATTACTTATTGCTTTAGTGCAATTCTTAGATTAAAACAGATAATAACACCGTAACATCAAGTGTGAAAAAATAAGCAGAAAATAGCACATGCATGTGAATATAGTCACCATACGCAGTCAGCAGACTGGAAATAATAAGAACGATCATAAAATAATAAATACAGATAGTTAGATTCAGGGTAATAATTAAGAACCCATTTCATTACATTACTATTGCGCTGACATAAAGTCATTGATTTTAATACAGTTTCGACTGTAACTTCGTGTACTTTGTTCATCATTAGAAATTGGCCCAATCATTTATCGGGCAGGGATCGAAATCAATGGTATTTCAACCCCGCCTCCTTTTGCACTGTTTAAAAGATCCATACGGATTCTCATTATGAGGTTAAATGGATTGTTTTATTTCCTAGCCATAAGGTGGACCCCTGAAAAAAGTCCTGGATCCGCGCATGATAAATACTCGTACATGTACTCACCCTCGATTTTCCACTTTGGATGAGGATGGAGAAGTTTCGACGATTCTGGGACCTGTCAAAATCATTAATGAATTAATAACTGGGGAGTATGGTGGTTGATTTGTGCCATTTAACAAGATTACAAATGTAAAATGGTACAAATCAGCCACCATAAAGACCGGAACAATCATTGCTGCACTGCTAATAATTTTAGTTCTTGTGATTCATTCTACCTATAATGAAAGAAATGGCGATTCCAAGCAGATTAAACCCTGAACCAATACTGGTGGCGGTCGTCCGTTCGTGGACCGGAAACCACACGGCGGAGACCAGGGGAGGGGCTCCCATGGCGATAGGCCCTGCAAACCCATTTAGGGCCTGGCCAATGTTTACAGTCCTAAAATGAAAACAAACAAAGGGATGACACCACGGAGCTGAAACTACTTAAACTAATACATAACGATTACTTGAGTTTATATGATTGATACAACTGGGGCCTAGAATGAAATATTGTTTGTTTCCCCAATCCCGACCGACCCAAAAAAATCGCTGCGACCGGAAAATTTTTATTGCCAATTTTGTGTGGAATTTTTTTTATAGGTGCTCCAAAGAAAGGGGGGAGTCAAATACGAGAAAGGACCGTTTTTCTTCAAAACGCACTTGTAATCAGCATAGGTGAAAACGTTTCGAGTTTTATTGAATATATCTGCCATAAGGGAAATGAACGCGAAGCGCATTGATGAGTTTTACCGTCTAAAATTCGGTGATACCTGCATCACCCGAAAAAATATAAGATTCATTTCTTGATGGCCACATAACCGCCCAGGGTGTTCTCTTTACACGAGTTTGAACCTGGCAGACCGTAGCTACCACGTACATGTATCATTAATTTCACGGTGATTCTAGCAGATATACGTAAAACGCAATATATTTAGTTCGAAAAATAGGCATTCACAAAAACTGAAACGATTGCATGTAGGTAATGTCCGGATATTCTAGTACCCAAATAAACCGATAATATACTTGTACATATTGGGCATATGATGCAATTAAGAAATGACTGTTATAATTTCTCAGTTTACGCAGATTGAACTGATTTGCCTATTTGCAAACTATATAAATCCGCGTAGCTATGCATCGTGCTCTCCATTTAGAGTTGGGGATATATATATATCCATAATCTCGCTTTACTTCCTACGGCGTTGGTCCAGCGGTGACTATTTGAGGTGGTGTTGTGACGCGTCCAATAGTTGGGTGATTGATTGGTGGCGGATGCACTTGTGTGCATGTGGCATTATCGTCAAAACCCACCGTCAAATGGATGTGTTTGATATCACACATTGTTTCGTTGCGGTTGCGCAAATGGCGCATTAAACCAACTGACTTTCACACCAAATGTGTAATTTGACATTGTGGTCTTGGGATATTGGCCATTGACCATTCGTGAGTGACTGTTGTTAATGGGATATTGGCCCATTGTTGAGTGACATTGTTAATGGGATATTGGCCCATTGTACATTTTTGAGTGATCCATTGTTAATGGGATATTGGCCCATTGTACATGTCTGTTTGTGTGTGGTGTTGTGCACTTGATAACTTGCTTTACCAGTGCACAATCTAGCCTAATTTGGGGGTCATTCACGATGTTGTATATTGTTGGGGGGGCGACCGGCGGCCGCCCCATAATGTTGTACAATTCAACGCGACAAATACGCTACAACAAAATAAAATCTATGGCTAAACAAGTTGTATTTGTGTGTCTTTTTATAACATCTGAGATAATAAGCGTATTCAACTCGTCTTAGTAATATTGCGATTTCTTAGGATGGCCAATTTTTTAAATCGTGTTAACCGATTACTCGTCGGAACAGGTGGTAATCGGTTGTAAAATCCGTATCGTTTTTAATAAAAAAAACCCATTCAAAAAATATGAGTATATTTAAACTGTACTTACAATGATTTCCCAATCCATTTCCTAAGGCTCGAATAAGTGACATTGTTTGAGTTATCATGTATCTAATTAGTTAATTTGTGAGACAAGTTCCCTGTATTGGAGGAGCGGTGAAGAAACGTGCTAATTTACTGTTTGAACGTCGCGTCCCTACAGCATTGTTTCTTTCAGTCGGATAAAGGACATAAGATTACTGTTGAGAAGTCGGTGCCAGCTGTTAGCTGTTTGTACACTCGATTTAGCATTGAACGTGCCGCCCCTTCATCTATTCTTAGCTGATGTTGGCAATTTTTTTTATCGAGGATAAAAATTTCAAATTACGATATATTAGTTCTGAAATGATGAAAGCAAATAATACTTGTGAATCTGGATCTTTGGGATTTACTTCTCTTGAAGTCTTAGAGCATGTTTTAATCCTTTCTTCGTTTCCTCATACTTATTTGCATTTATTGTTCTAATTCAGCATACGAAGAATGTTACTGGAGTGTCATTGTCTTCTTGTGCATATAATCAGAAGAAACTTGAGTACTTGAAGCCATCAACTATGTCTCTAAAATATATATATTTGATACGATTAACCGGTTATCGGTCGGACGTGTTGCGGTTAACCGATTGGCAATTCTGTATTCGATTGCCATCCCTAGTACTATTTATCTCAGGGTTAATATATATATATTCTGAAATGGCGCTTTCCGGAAAATTAGGGGTTTAGCATATTCGGTCCTAAATATAACTCTGGGTATATAAGTGTCGCGGTCACGCAATAGCTTCCTTTCTATTGCAACTGCTGAACAAGTCGGTAGGTTTATCAACCGGTCATATTGCTCTTGAAAAACCCACCCTCCCCCCCCCGCGTATGATTATTTAGGTTTCTATTGAACCTGTATTTTGTATGCTTTTTATCTTGGTACTGCTGCTCTGCTTTGTTGTATTTTCAGCGAATATGCCTAAACACGTTCCTTTATTCAACGTCGCGGTGCATACAAGGACACGCCTTTCATTGGATCCTGTTATACTCAAT
>CAJDSM010047736.1:0-11731 GCA_903981925.1 Ostrea lurida | reverse complement strand
CCCACGAGGTACATCAATGCTTTACTGTACAAATTGATAGTAAGCAGTACACTTACATTTACACTAATTTACTAATTTACATTTAAGGCATTTGGTCCTTATTTCTCCTATCAGGTCTATAAGAAAGAATTTAAAATCAAATGCTAAATATGACTTCATGCTCTTTTGTAATGTTTTCAGTATTAACAGCCTTGCTTTGACAGATCTGCAAAATGATTCCTGGATACCGATATCCAGTTTATCCGATGACGTCATGTCCGGCGGATCCTGCGTCCTGGGAATCGGCTTCTAAGCGGAGAAACTGCAGTCGCGACTCCGTCAAAAACCGTTACATCTGTGTACCCAGTCAAAGCAAGAGTTTACTACTGGAATTGTGTTATGATGAAATCCGACCCATGGTTCAGCCTGGTAATTTTGTGCTTATTTGAAACAATGATGTTGTTTGAATTATTTTGACGTTTGCTACATACAAAAATTAATATCGATATATATGCGTTTTTTAATGTATTTCTTACCTCATTCTGGTTGTAATGGATTCAAATAATTTATGCATGAGTCACCATCCAGTTTTACTATGGCGACGAAAAAGAGACCTATTTTTGTGCTTTACAATTCCCAGTTCCGAATAACCTCTATTCAAGGGGTAGGAAATGAATCTAAGGAGATTAAACTACGCATTGAAATAAAAGTTTCGAGATTTGATCTTTCATCGTAAGAATCAAGTGTAATTTAGATAGATCTTCAAAACAGTTGATACTATATTTACGTCTTGAAAATGAGGGGACTTCCCGAGTTTTCATAAAACAAACATGGCGGATTTTCGGAAAATTAAGCGCTCCATGGTTTCAAGGAGAATCCATGCACTCAGTAAATTATTAAATTAACAGAGGAAAGATTAAAGTTTACTATCATGTTTTATTTAACAATTTCAGACGAAAAGAAAAAGTTATCACTCGTCAAACTTAAATTATTCGGAATTGGACAATTCGGAACTAGGAAAACCACTGTACCCTAGCTGTACCTCCCTATGGAACTTTTAACAGTTTAACCCACGTAATTCGATATAGAAAGGAAATTTTAAAAAATGTCTACATAGATAAAATGTATTCATATTGCCTGTATGGGCATACATTCAATGTCCATTTTCGACATTTACAAAAAAAAAAGAAAAAAAAAAAAAAGGAGTTTGTTTGTAGCTAGTGTCATTAATTTCACATCCGTATATATATGTAAACTCATTTGTTTTCAATAATGTCATGTTATATACAACAACGCCTTAATGCTTAAAATCTCAATGACAAACTTATAAGATATATCATAATTTTTATTTTCGTGCATTTTAAGTGATAAGGAATGAATTATATCATGTCACACTTTTGTGAATAATAACTAATACGTTCGGTCGGTTGTACATGTATGCGTCTCAGATGCCCATTTACAGGCGAGGATCCTGAAAATTTCATTCTGCATGGGAGATGAAGCCCTCATTGCTCCTATATAGAGAGAGGGCTACCATAATGTACGCAACACAAAACGTTAAATAAATTTCGGCCAAGAGGGAGGAGCATTTACACCCCCTCCCGAAACACCCCATAACCCCGTCATTGAAGCTGTGCCCCCCCCCCCTCCCAACTATATGGAACTTGCAAATCTTAGGGATTTGTAATTAACACTTTGTATAGCACAGCCTTCATTAGTATAGGGCATTTAACTTGGCAACATGCAGTACAATTTTTGTTGTTTTTCTCTATATTATTACAAGGAAACTGCATTATATTTGTTACAAGGAAACTGTATAGAGCTGGCCGGTACAGGAACGTTAAACCAACAGAAATGTTCTACGTTTACAAGGGGATGCCCCACAGAACCTTACTTCAGTGATCTGATTTATAAAAGTAAGTCAAGTATAACACAATATGTTAGTTCAACTGACTTTATCAGCATTTTAATATTTCTCTATTTCAGTATTGTATCACACCTATACATTTTGTACACAAAGTTCCATGCGATGCGAGCACTTTAAGTGTAAGTGGAGCTTACGTAACACGCCCTCTGGTGAGAGATTGAACAAAATATTTAAACCTTTATGGTATCTATGTCTCCCAAATCAATATACAAGAACGTGTTCTGCATATGATCAAGTTTTGAATCTAGCCAAGTTACTGACAACCAAATTGATGCTACAAGGGTTTTAACAGAAACGTTTAGAATCGACATTTCGCATATTCTGTGGTCGTTAGAATTATTAAACAAACAGCATGATAGTTCGCTTCAGTAAGCGTGCAATGTTTTCATAGCATTACTCACCGACTGGCCATTTGGTCTCAGTAGAATGAATACCGTTTTGTATAAGAAACTCAATCCAATTGGTCGGTGCTACCGGCGGTATTGTCGGATAGTGCGTTTGTTATGCAAAACAGTATTCATTCTATTGAGACCAAATGGCCAGTCGGTGAGTAATGTTATGAAAACATTGCACGCTCACTGAAGCGAACTATCATGCTGTTTGTTGAATAATTCTATAACGATCTACTTTGTCAATACAATCCATCTTCGGGTCAAATACTCTCTGACGTGTTTCGTGACGTTCCTTCCACACTGATTTGACTGCAGAAGAGTCAATAGTGGGTGTGACCGGTCGCAGGGGATGCGTACTCTTCCTAATCACCTGATCCCCACTCTGGTGTGGCCAGGGGTCCGTGTTTATCCTGATTGGTGTTATAAGATTGATGACTGTTTGTTATCCTCAATTTTCTAGATGATGCTACAATCATTTAATTTTATTTCACGTGATCACCTTGCGCCAATTTTCATTGGTTAAAACACCTTATAAGAATTGAGGTGATTTTTCGATCACGTACCTGAACAACAATTAAAGTCTAATGGACATTAATGGACATTATTTTGTTGTTGTAATATAAAATTAAATGATAAGAAATAAATCTTATATTTTTTCGGGTGATATGCAGGTTATCACCGATATTTTAGACGGTAAAACTTTTCATCAATGCGCTTCGCGCATTGATGAGTTTTACCGTCTAAAATTCGGTGATACCTGCATCACCCGAAAAAATATAAGATTCATTTCTTATTTGAACAAAAATGAAGTTCTAAGAAAGTATGTGAGCATATCTGTTTAAAAGGTTTAAGGGGTCACTAAAATGCACATGTATATTTTACTGCAGATCCTGCTTGCTTGCAAATTAACACCATGGACGGTTGTTATGTTGCTGACCCAACGTGTCCAAATAAAACGTAATTATTGAAGTCTTAAGCTTTAACAGAATTTGAATTCTAATATGGTAGATGTTGATCATTTCCTTATACACCAAATGCCCTTATCGTTTTTAAATTTTGAATCAAGGGATAAAGAGACTACGCTTGCGCCAGCAATCACTACTGCATATTCCGTACCCAATACAAATGACAGTGGTAGCGCCTGGATAGCTGGTGTCTTTGCCGGAACTCTCGTAATCTGTTTAATCCTTGTAGTGATGATGCTGTTATTTCTTCGAAGAAAACATAGGCTCCGAAGACGTGATTTTAGGGGTATGTTAATTTCATTGAATATATATTTTTATCAATGTAAATGGTGTCGGTATTTTGCATGGGTCTGACATTATTAGTATGCTTTCTACTCCAATGTACTTTTACACTTCTGTAGAGTCTAAACAATCAAGGAAAAAGCTTTTGGGATCGGAGGAGGGTAAGTAGCAGTTATTTATAGACCTGCGTATGATTTGTAGATTATTTTGCATTTAGGAAGGCAATCTAAAAATGAAAAGGGTCCACAATATAAATCGTTTCAAATCAAAGCTGGACACTCACTCTTTTAACACAGTCTCTCTTATTCCATGAATCAGTTAAACATACTCCATGTTTCCTTCAGACATTTCACATGATCAAACTCTAGAATTCTTTTTGACAAAGTCGAAGAGACCAAAACTCCACGATCCTTCAACTTAATACACTCCAAATCAGTGAGGGTGGAAATCAGACTTGGGAATATTTTATCATTTTTTTTTTCAAAATAAATCATTTATGAATAGCTTTTTTCTTGTTTCAAGACGATGGTCATCAGGGCGAAAATATTGAAATTCCGGGAACACCAATACCAATAGATCTCAGTTCTTCTATGGCACCAAAAGGTAATTTAGATTTGTAAAATTTCCTTTATGATAGTTATTTGTTAAAGTATATGTCTTATTTTTCTATCAGTAACTTCACAATCCTCTAATACTGAAATTGAAAGTTTCACGTACCGATAGATTTCAACAAAGTTTACACAAGCTGTATGTATATGATGTTTATAGACGTCCGAAACCTTTACATCACAGTGTGTAACATTGATGTACATATTTTCACGACAGATTCCACATTTTACAAAGACACGAGAGCATTCACAGCTGTAAAAGACGCCATAACAAAGGATAATTGTGTTCTTATAATTGGAGAACCCGGATGTGGAAAAACGACAATGATGCATGAAATAGCAAAACGTCTGATTGAAGATGATTATCACACAGAAAAATTTTTACTTTTCAAGGCATCAAACCGTGTCCTGACAAGAAGAAATTGTTCGTTTTTGATGACGCTTTTGGAATATTTGGCTGTAATGTTTCATTTATAGATATCTTGGACAATTATCGAGATATCAAGACACTATTGAAAAACAAACACACCAAACTTATCTTAACGTGTAGACGTACCGTTTATAGAAAATTACAAAAATTCAATTTCCCGTTCGTGATGAAAATCGTGGATCTTTCTGATCCTTCACTTTCCATGCGTTTTCAAGAGAGAAATGATTTACTTCAGCAGCTTTGCAGATATCACCAGCTGTTGCTGCCAGATGTCGAGAAATTGGCGGATTGTACCATCCAGTCATATCCATTGGTGTGCACACTTCTGTTCGAATTCGATGAATTAAGAGCATATGCAGCCGATATTTTTAAAAATCCCATTGCATCACTTCTTGAATATTTTGATTCTTTAAGGCAAAGCGGTCCAGTTACTTATATTTGTCTTGTATATTGTGCACTGCAAAGTCCCGTACATTATCCTTTAGATAGTTCCAAAAATTGTTCAGAGAAGGGAAAAAACGTGATTCGGTCATGCGAAGAGTTCTATAAGGATGTCTCTATGGAAATGATCAAACACGAGTTTGATCAAATAATCAAGAAAACACCATGGCTACAAAAAAGGGAAAACACTAGTACATACGTTTTTAAGTACACCTTTTTGTATGAAATACTTGCATATCATTTTGGAAAGAGTCACTTGGATGATTTCCTGGTGGCCATGCCTTGTGATTACGTCGCGGAAAAATGTCTGGTGAGAGATGAGACAGAGCAAAATGTCCATCAGGCAAAACTATGTCTACTTATTGACAATGAAAGCTTGAAAGAAAGACTTTTCGCTGATATCGATGATGGTGAGAATTGCGATGTATTCACAAATGAATGTTGGAAAAATGATGGATTTCGGGAAACTTTTGTGAGATCTGTGCAAGAAATGACATTCACAGATATCGTGAAGACGTTTCTCGATTCCATTACGGCAGAACGGCAAGAATATCTAATTAAAAGGTCTGATAAAAACTTAAAGAACTATATTTCTTTGAAGAGTAATGATGCTGAATGGTTTCGTGAGAAACTTCTAGAAGATCGAACAGAGACGCTGGATGGCGATTGCATTTACCATGAAAGAACGGTTAAAGCCATAAGTTGGGTGGTGGGGTGTGGACTACACCAAGTTCTTACGGAGATAGTCAGGAAAGGAAAAGACAACAAGTGCTGGATAAATGGTGCAAATTTGACAAATAATAGTGAACAGCTCAGACTGTTGCTGTTGGCCATCCTGAGTGAAAATCTGAAAACTCTTAAGATTGTGTTGGGATATGTGAATTCATCTAACATCAATGGCTCATGCTTCTCCTTAGCTAAAATAGGCGGACATGATTGCTTGAATAAGCATAAGAGGTTTACTCCATTAACAATTTCTTGCTACAAAGGATTTTCCAATGCAATTGAAACGCTAGTGGATATGGGAGCCGATGTCAATTTAAAAGATCAGAATGGAAGCTTTCCTTTAGTATTAGCCTGCCGATTTGGTGCCTATTCTGATGTACAATACCTTGTAAAGCATCAGGCTTCTGTTGATTGTAGGTCGGAAAATGGAGATTCGCCTCTTATTGCTGCTGTTATTGGCAAAAATGTGGAAATAGTTCAGTTCCTTCTTAACCATAAAGTAAATGTAAACCAGACCAACACGAAGAACAGAGCCCCGCTCTATTACGCGGCGAAAGGAGGGTCTTTGGATATGGTAAAGCTTCTAGTGGAAGAAAATGCATCGGTGAACGAAACAGACAACTCCCAAAAATTTCCATTATACTGGGCAGCTCAACTTGGCTACTTTGAAATAGCGTGTTATCTTATAGACCATGGCGCTGAGGTTGATCAATGTGACATGAAGGGAAAGACTCCACTTTACTGTGCAGCAAAGCGGGGATACCTCAGAATTGTTGAATGTCTTGTCAACAATGGAGCTGACATAAATTGTGCAACAAAGGAAAACAGAACGGCGCTGTATAGGACTGCGAAGAGAGGACATCTTGAACTGTGTCGATTTCTGTTAGACAAAAGAGCAAATGTCAATAAAACAGACAGAAAAGGCTACACTGCTTTATACTGGGCTTCCAAGAGAGGTCATTTGGCTATAGTTGAATTGCTACTTAAACACAGAGCTTCCCCGAACAATCAAACTGATGGAGGACAAACCGCATTGTATTGGGCAGCACAAAGAGGTCATTTAAATATTGCAAAGCGTCTCGTAGAGAAAGGAGCTGATGTTAATTTAGATGATGCGTGCAGTAAATCTCCTTTGTACTGTGCTTCGAAGCGCGGACATAAGGAATTGGTAGAATTTTTCCTTGAATGTGGTGCGGATGTCAACACAAGAACCAAGAAGAACAAATCAGCTTTGTTTCGCGCGTCAAAGAGAAATCATTTGGATGTTGTTGAAGTTATCATAGAAAAGGGAGCGGATGTGAACCGCCCCAATGATGATGGAGAATCTCCACTATATTGGGCAGCAAAACGAAGTCATTTACATGTTCTCAATAAACTTTTGGGTGCCCACGCTAACATCAACAGTCGCTCAAATCTACAGCAGACGCCTTTATATTGGGCTTCTCAGAGGAGCAACTTAGCCATTGCTAAAGCTCTCGTTAAAAGCGGTGCAGATGTAAATCAGGTAGCGGACAAAAATAAATCTCCACTTTATTGTGCAGCAAAACGGGATTGTTTACCCATTGTAGAACTTCTCGTGGAGAACGGAGCAGACGTTAATACTAGAAACGCAAAAGAACAGTCAGCATTGCTCCGGGCCTCCAAAAGAAACCATATAAACGTTGTGGAATATCTGGTGAATAAAAAAGCCGACGTCAATCTTGGTGATAGGCATAAAGAAACACCGCTTTTCTGGGCGGCGGAAAATGGACATTATGACGTAGTCGTGATTTTATGTGAAAATGGAAGTGACATCAATGCATTTAATTCTGAACATAAAACACCGCTTTACTGCGCTGCGAAAAATGGCCACGAAAATATCGTTAAATATTTATTGGAAAAGGGAGCCAAAAGTGACATTCAGGACAGACATGGTCACACGCCATTGTCCGTGGCACAGGACGCGGGGTATGATAATATCATTCAAATCCTTGTCTCTGCAAATTTGTAGCAAAAACGAAGTTTTAAATTTCTTTTGAGTTACTGAACTAGTTCTTCGTTTTGTAATGGGGGTGTCTTCTCTGCTTAAGTACAGCATTAAATGGTAAATGGTCATTACATATGAAAAACAATAATACGATATTAAAATTGAAGGGAATTTGTCAACACTGTACACATTACAACACGTGTATTCAGTATTTTCTGGAAGAGAGATTTTCAACATTTCTGTTCATTTATCGATACTTCTTTCTTTATTTCTTGTTTTTTTAAAAGATTTATTTTTTTATCAATTTGTACTTGCTACATGATATTATCTGTGTGATGTTACATTCGTCAGCAATTGTATGACGTTGGCTGACGGAAAGGGCTAAGAGTACACGGCAAGTTGACTAATTCTATTCAATATATGTTGAATGAAGCATGGTTTTATTCAATAAAAAATATTAGAATGTCTAAATCAGTTGATATATGTAGTATATATTAAAAGATCGACTCAGGACTATCAGCGACCACAATCAGATTTATGCCAGAATCATCAACTTAAACCCTACAGCACAACAACGCATGTATACATCAACATTTAGTTCGTATTAATTATCTTGCAAATTAAATGCTGAGAAGAGAGAGAGAGAGAGAGAGAGAGAGGAGAGAGAGAGAGGAGAGAGAGAGAGAGAGAGAGAGAGAGAGAGAGAGAAGAAGAGAAGAGAGAGAGATTAAACATTTTCAAAAAAATTAACAAGTATTAAATGACAGTAGCACCTTTGAAAGTTCTGTCGGAATGGAAATGCAGTTTACGATGTGACACAAGAATAAAAAAAAATATACAAATGAACAAACAAAATTAAAAACCAGAAAATAAAAGAATGGCAAATAAAAATAGTTTTAGAAAAACATCCAACACCCCCCCCATAAAAAAAAACCCATTAAAACAAAATTAAAAATCAATGGAAATATAAAGAAATAAATAAATATACAAAAAAAACCAAAAAAAAAAAAAAAGAAACGAAAAAAAAAAAAAAAATACAAAACAAAACCAAAAAAAAAACCAAAAAAAAAAAAACAAAAAACAAAAAAAAAAAACAAAAAAAACAAAAAAACAAACAAACAACTAAAAAAATGAATTGAAAAAAAAAAACCATAAGAAAAAAAAAAACAAACAAAAAGATCAGCCACAATCACATATTCCTTCAAATAGTATACTAGATACATGATTGTATTAAATTCAAACATCTACCCTCCCAAACAGGGAAATGAAATCACACAGGAAAGGAAACAACTTTTAATATGTAAGACACACTAATTACAAACATACAATCAACAATCAGTGGCAGACGACACCGAACACTGACCGAAGGTATAATAACAGAAACAGCTGTCACAACGATAAATCATTGACGGCCACTGAATGTTGTATATATTTAGATATGACGTGGATATAGCACTCAAATGCACGTGCGATGTAAGTATATAAATAGTTCATTAACAGTTCACTAAATACAAGGACAAATATGGCGATCTTGAGGATAGGGATTTGTCTGTGTTTGCTGGGGCTGGCGCATGGTTTCGGTCGTAAAGTAGGAGGACCAGGACGAAGTAAACCAATAGACGAAAGTGCAAGGCAAGTTGTTAACAGTGTACGTATCTTCTCCTTCGCTCACGGTTATAAGTTGTAACACACACACACACACACACTTCTGTTGTGTAATATCTAAATGAGTATCCGGACGATTTATTTACCAGTTGATGTGGAGCTAGTCCAAAAAGTTCTTGATATGATATTCATCCACAGGTGAAAGATGACATACTTGCCAGTCTTACTGCAGAAGATCGAACATTGATCTTTGAGCCCATTTCATATAAAACGCAAGTAGTGGCAGGGATGAACTATTTTGTCAAGGTAAACAATTTTGTATGTAGAGTTAAGTATCGCTGTGATATCTTAATTTACAAGTTGGTAAATCGCATAGCTTGTGTGTGAAACATGATAAATCGATTTATTCAGAACTAAACCAAAGTTATATTTTGGCGACAACTCCAAAAGTTTAATTAATTATCCCTCTGCACCTGTCTATTGCTTCACGGCTGAGTTACATTATGAAGCCAGAAACATACCCCCATGCTTAAAATAAAGGGAAAAAAACCCACGTGCACGTTTTCCGGTTGCTAGTTCTTTTGGTCGAAACATGAAAAGCACTTTTTGTTGCCCCATATCACTTAAGAGAGCAGTTAGTCTTCTAAATGAATGGTAGAGGGGATCGTTTGTTCAAATCATGACCCCCGGGGGTACGATGGGGCCACAATAGGGGATCAAAATGTTTACATATGATTATATAGGGAAGATCTTTAAAAATCTCTTCTTAAGAACCATTGGGCTAGAAAAGCTGAAATTTATATGAAAGCTTCCTTATATAATGGAGATTCAAGTTTGTTCAAATCATGACCCCGGGAGTACGATGAGGCCACAATAGGGGATAAAAATTTACATGCAAATCTTTAAAAATCTTCTTTATTGAACTAGAGAGTGGATATTTACCCGAAAGCTTCTCTGATATGGAGTAGATTTAAATGTCTTCAGATAATGCCTCCCCCCTCCGGGGATTGGGTTGGGCCACAATAGGGGATTAAAATTTTACATACGTATATGTAGGGAAACTATTTTTAAAAAACTTATATTATCTTATTCTTTGTGTTGAGACAAGTTCATTCATTGACATATATGTGGAGGGCCCTTGGGGCATGACTGATGCCGCCCTTTTACAAATGGTTTGATATCTTGTAAACTATTGAGATCCTTACCCTCAAATTCATAGATTTTCTTTATCCCTGTGTTGGCCAAGTTCATTGACACATGATCGTCATTTATGGGTATTGGAAAGAATGACAGAGGTTTAATTTAGTCCATAGTGGCACAATCTAAATCCCAAACATGCTCTTCTTAGTGAAGCAGTGCTCAGGTGAGCGATGTGGCCCATGGTCCTCTTGTTTTTCCTCGTTTGTTCGTCGCTATCACTTGTTTATTTTTCTTTTCAAAGGAATTGATGATTTATCATTCAATTACTCTAGAAGGCGACATTGTGAAATTGTTATTCTATATAATAAATACATATTGTAAACTGATATGAATCATTTTTCTTTTTCATTTGTGAATTATTTCATCGTTTGCTTAATACATGTATGACTATCTCTCTGCTCGTTTGAAAATGTAACACCAGACATTTACAATCTACATACATGTACGTATAATAATACATATACAATTTGTATATACTGTATATATATGTTGTATGATATCCATTTTACAAAACACAAATTCCCTTTCTAAAGTAATCGTATCCATTTTCATAATTATCATTTCAGATCAAGACGGCTGCTAATCGCTATATTCATGTACGCATATACCGACACTTTTCCGGACGTACATCTTTGGCTGACAATGGCGTACAGACCGGGAAATCCCTTTCCGACGAAATTACGTATTTTTAGCTCATCGTAGCAACAATGCTTATATTTTGTAAGCTGAAGTGAAGTAGAAAAATCCGGGAAGTCACGAAGATTAAAATCAAATTTATCTGTGTGAAGATACACTTTTTACAAATGGCTTTTATTTTATAATCCACCATTCGTATATGTTAATAATAAAAGAAAATCACAAATGAATCATTTAAAAATTTTAATAATTAACATATATATTATATGAATTGTTGAAACGTGTGCAAGTAATTGCTCATGCACTAAAACTCTGAATGTCGGGGATCCCCAAATAAAAATTTCACGTGTAGTTGATTATTGAATTTATTATTGAGTAAACATGTATATATACCAAATAGTAAGTGGCTATGATATGTAATTGCGACGAAAATAGCTGTTTCGGAAGGACGGATAGACATGTAACACACTAAGCTCCTCTCCTCTGGGTCGGGGGTATGATAAAGGCATACCAGTAGACTCCCAATTATACTCAGGGAGATCTGAGGGTTGGACGACCACAGATGAAGAAAGTC
>CAJDSM010047733.1:6402-18283 GCA_903981925.1 Ostrea lurida | reverse complement strand
ACATTTGGAAACTAATATCAAAAGAATAATATTCTAATTTGCACTTCAAGTAATCAATGCTAAATTGATGAGATATGCAATATAAATAGGCAAAGAAACGTAATCCTAAAAAAAACATATACAAAATCGAGTGCATGTAGGGCTGGGCAACACGGACCTCCGACAAAAGCGAAGGCAGGATCAGAAGCAATGGCGAAGTAAGCATCCTCTGCTTTAATTAATTAGTTTTATATTATCACGCGTTTAATTTCGAAAAACGTATATTTCCCGTCTTTACCGTTCATCTGGTCCAAAAACCGTTCTGATTCCTGAGAATATACTTAGTGTATGAGTCACGTGTGGAGGACGATCATTTGCAAGCATATACTTGTGGTTATGTACAACTCATGATTTACATGTACTATTCAAAAACCTGCATGTGCATTTAAATTGCAATTAAAATAAATAAAAAAACTTTTTGACGTAAATATTCTAATACGGGAATCAAATGTTGAAAAAAAAACCACTTTTGCTTTTCTAATTAAATCAATATAAGAATGTGATTCACTGAATATAGGAGAGAATGTGGAGTGTTTAAATTCCAGGGCCCCCTTGTGTAGGGGTCTGCTTCAACAATGGAGTAATATACGGCTTGTAAGGGCCTGACTCCTATGCATGACGCGCTCCGCCGGTAGCCAGGGGCAAAGAGCCCCAGTCGGCGGTTAAACGCCTATCCTGGTTTTTGGAATTTTACATGATGCAGCAAGTCATCCTGATTTTATTTTAGCTTCCTACATACTGTCATCATTCTCGCAGATCAAAGCAACCAAATGACAAAGCATGCTTTGCAGCTCAAATTAATTTTGTATGTCCCACAACTTTTTGAATATTCACTCTCTCAAACATGTCATGTGTAACCGTTTATGTAATAAATAAACAAAATGTCTGTGTTATGTAAATTGTTAGAGGGTTTATTCTTTCTTTCTCTAGTGTCAAGCAAAACAATCTGGGATGCCACGATTTAGGACTCTTTCCATTCATGATGACTAATGTCAGTTTGGGTAAACACGACCCAGTATAGTGCTGGGCACAAACGCCTACAGTGGGCATTATGCCCCATGCGTGAGCGTTGTTTGCCCCTTTTTTATTTATGAGGATACAACTGATAAACTATCAATGTCATATCCTGTGTGTATATTATAGTCCAGTCAGTGAGTTTCTATCAGAATCACGCAAGTTAAGCACTGCGGCGGACGTGGATTAGCATTTGGATTGGTGACCTAACTGAACATGTTACATAAGAATTTTCACTCGGTCCACCGAATGCCGGAAGCGCTGCGAAATTAGACCCTAATGCCCTTTGGGCAGGAAGGGATCTTAATTATCGTGCCACAACCTACTTGTCGAACAGGGCACATCGAATTTGCGGACATATAATCAATCAGATCAATCAAGTTATTTTCTTCTCATCTACTGGAAACTTTCACGGATTATGTTTCATGGGCGTAAGACGCCCAGGGGGCCAAGTCCCCCCCCCCTCCACTTTCAAAGGGGGGGGGGGGCAAAAGTAGTGTTTGCCCCCCCCCTTTTTTTCCAAGTAAACTTTTTTCTTGCATAAAGTAACGTAATTTAGAAGATTTGCCCCCATTTCAGTGATTTTATAAGGCGCCCCCCCCCATTTTCAGTGTTAAAAGACCCTTTTTTTTGCTTACAATAATTTTGGAAGTGTCCCCCCCCACCTTCAGTGATTTATAGAGTATGCCCCCCCCCCCACTTTCCAGTGTTTCGAATGACTTTTTTATAATTCTTTTTTATTCTGTCACGAAATTTTGAAGTTAGCCCCCCCCTCCACTCTCTGTGACTTTTTTAAGTTTGCCCCCCCCCCCCACTTTCAAAAATCAGTCCTACGCCTCTGTTGTTAATCAATAAAGAAAACGAAACAAAAAGTACCTTCAAAAACCTGGACAAACAAGGAACTTAACTATAGCTGAAAAGTTTGTAATCTGTAATGATTATTTAAAACTTGTTCAAGCTAAGGATTTCAATGACTGCTGAAGCAATATTTAATATGGAATAAGCACAAAGGGTTTTTTGGGGGTTTTTTTGGGGGGGGGTCAATGCAGTACCAGCTACAGTACTTAAGTACTTTGATTCTTTTGTATTGTAATAGCTGGTGGGCAATGTATTTTAGAGCAATAGCTAAAATGCCTAAGATTATCAATAAATCCAAAATAAATAATGCATACGGATATTGATCTACCATCGTATCATAGCATATGGTTTCTGAAATATATATTTTTAGAAGTGAACACGACAAACTAATGTGTGTATGTCCAAATCTTATCCATTTATTCTACCAAACAATATTAAATACCACTGATCATATTGGTTCGTTTTCTTGTAGACTCTTATATACTACTAGATATTCATTTGAGTCTAAGAGTGTCCCCTTTTCTAAATAAATAGTTGTGAACAACATATTCGTCTTCCAGAACCATTAGTGTACTTTTGAATGTTGAATGTATGAATATTAAAAAGCCGCGGATTTTGGATCATAAGTGAATAAGTCCTCCGGGTTTATGGATCTAAACTTTTCTACCCTTCATATCGATGCTATTATTTATTTTTGAATTTATTGAATCTTTAAAGCATTTTAGCATTGCTCTAAATAATATTGCCCAACAGCTATGGCCAAAAAAAAAAAAAAAAAAAAAAAAGTCAAGGTAGCAGTCACTTCAATTATTGGTTTGAATTGATAAATATGGGTTTTTTAAATGAAATTTTCACTTCATTGTTTGTTACTGTCGTTATCTTTCATCAATTTAATGGAGATTGTTTTAGTTTAAAAACTTAATCATCACAAAGTTTACTCAAATAGAATTTGTCAACAGGAAAAGTGGTAAACAGGTAAGAATATATGAAAAATAAGATATTACACCTGGCTAAAAACGATTTGGTTTTAATCATTTTTTATTGTTAATATTTTACAATGGATTGAGCAAAAGTCTTTTATGGAATGCCTCTCTACCGAAAACATGTTCTCATATGCATGGTCAATCAAGCTAATCGTCTAAAAACGATGTTTCCCTTGGTTTGTGCTCCGCGGTTATTGGAATCCCTCTGTGTGTTCATGTTTCAGTTGAGTTTTGTTATTGTTTACAAAAGGGGCAAAATCGCCACATCTCATGGGGCAAGACGCCTATGGTGGGTCCATTTTGCCCCACGCTTGCCTAGGCATATTGCCTCGGTCATGGGGCAAAGGCCACAAAATAATTTTTCCTGTTTACATATTGTCGCTGTCTTTCGTTCAATCTGTCTTCGAATGTTTCGTCGATAATTTTGAAGCATAGCATGCGCCTTTAAATCTGCACCTAAATCGGAGCTCGCTGTGACTGAACTAGACTGTGGCGAATGAAATTTCGCGTAAGGGGGCTTTTTGCCCAGGCTGTACCCTACCAGTGAAGGTTTTTCTGCACGCGACACGGGACCTCGGTTGTTAAGGTCGATGAAAGTTCCGCGACTAACTACTCAATCAATGCGGCCAAAGTATGAACAGGGCTCGAATCCACAGACTCTCGGTCACGAATCAACGGTTCTAACCACTGGATAAATAAAAAAACTGGATGAATAATACCTGATGACTCATTAGTTGTATTCCAGGTACATTTCTTATCGTGTACCAACACATGAGATCCTCTTCGGCCATTTACAAGAAACTCTTGGATAGTAGAACCAATCGTAACCAGAACGACCACTCCGTCCTCTCTTGGTTCCAGAGGCACAAGCAATAATGAAATGGAGTCTTCCCCACAGAACGGAACAGTGAAATAAAAACTGCTTTCTCCTGTCCCTGGAAAAAAGTCTTCTGAACACATAGTTTCCATGTATTGTGACTATGTTTATTTGTTGTACTTGATTTCGATATCGCTAATCATGGAAACCGAATAATTGAAATACATGTATTCTTAAAATCACAACTTCAAGAAAATGACTTTAAAACACCTGGAATCTGATATAGCACATTTAAAATCAAAGTAGATGTGCGTACATTGAAGGACAGCATTATGGGGACATATACACGTTTTGAGCTAAATCTTATTTTTCTATTTTTAATGTTTGCAATGATCCCTTAAGATATTTGTGATGGCCAGCAAAAATTTGATTGTCAGTTTTTATTTTACAAGTGAGATACAACACTCACAATTCTCTGTTATGTAAACAAGGCTCGTGCCATGTTTTTGTTTCCATATGTTAAATACTAGTACATATTTCATTTTAAGCATATTTATCAGATTACAAGTTCATTCTGAACACAATCAAACAGTTTCTGGTGTTTCTCTGTTTACATAACAAAGAATTGTGAGTTCTGTACATATCTCTCTTGTAACTCAACAATTAACATTCACATTTTTCAGGACCATTAGATATGCCTTAGCTATTGAAATATTTAAGGCTCAGAACGTGTCTACTGTCTTTAAAGGCCCCCGGACACGTTCTGAGCTAAAATGTTAAATATTAGATTTCATTTTTAATGTTTTACAATGCTAAATTAGGGATTTCGTAATGCAGCAAAAATTTGAACGTCATTTTGTTGATTACAAGTGAGATACAGCACTTCGATTTTTCAGCTATGTAAACAAGGCTCGAGCCTTGTTTTTGTTTACATAAAGATTGCTTATACAGAATAACAACATGTTAAGTAAAATGAGATGTGAGAATCACTAGGAGCTGTTTAATTGTGTTTCAAGTGACTTGTTAATTTGAAAAAAATCTGCTTTAAACGTAACTTATACTAGCATAATCAATGTAGGTAAACAAAAGCATGACTCGAGCCTTGTTTACGTAGTGAAGAACTGTAAGTGCTGTATCTCACTCAACAAATGGCGTTCAAAGTTTTGCTGACCATAAAAATTACCCTACGTGAGCATTGTAAACATTAAAAATGGAAATCTAAAATTTGAACATTTTTAGCTCAGAACGTGTCCATGTCCCTTTAATAGGAGCATTGTATATGTGAATTCAGTTTACTCATTATATCGATACAGTACCAGATCTTACCCATTATCGATGTAATCGTCATCACTGATATCAAAAATAAAGACAGCTCCGTATCTGTCAAAATAAGNTTATCGATGTAATCGTCATCACTGATATCAAGAATAAAGACGGCTCCGTATCTGTCAAAATATATAAAGCAAGCTTTTGTATGGTGTTCATTTTGAAAACTTTGGACTATTTATAATTCAACATTTGACAAAAAAAGTGTATATATATCTTTTAAGATTTTCTTTCCCGCACTATAGCACTCATTCATGAATAACCGGTTGCGGTAGCTCAGTGGTTAGAGCGTTTGCTTCGCATCAGGAGGTCGTGAGTTCGAGCCCCGCTCACGTCAAACCTAATACGTGAAAAGGGATTGAAGTGATTGCTCCTTCGCCAAATGCTTAGCATTTAGAAGCGAGAATCACGGTCTTTCGGATATGACCTTAAAAACGGAGGACCCGTGTCACGCTAAAGAATCTTCACTAATAAGCATAGGTCTAAATTTGGGGTACGTCACCTACAATTGGTGACGTCTCAATATGAGTGAAAAAGTCTCGACTGGACATAAAACAAACAAATAATAAAGTAAATAATCAATCAAACAATCAAATAATAAAGTAAATAATCAATCATTAGAGAATAGGACTTAGTACATCTCCAGTGAGAACAGAAAAAAATTCTTCTCAAATGCATTCGGTGCTTTTTGAAATAAAATAAATGAAAAAGAAAATGCACATACTGTACTAATAGTGATTTTACAGTGACAAAATGTAAAACAATTGGAAATCTTCTGTCACAGAATCAAAGTTTGAACAAATTATCAAATAATATTTCACTGAACTTTCAAACGTTTACAGGCTAAATGTGTCCCTTACCACCTACAATATGCGCATGCGTATACAGAATGTACATGTGATATGCTGTTACAAAATGGGGGAACTCCCTATAACAGTCTTACATGTAGAAGGACACCCCCCCCCCGGAAAAACCCAAACAAACAAAGAAAAAAAACCCCAAAAAATCCGAAAACAAAAACAAACAACCAAAAAAAAAAAAAAAAAAAATCTAACAAAAAACTCCAAAAAACCAAACAAACAATTTTTTGGAACATTTGCAAACGTCAAACTTTTGAGCGAAAAGAATTTCGCTTGTACTTACGTCTCTTTGGTCCTGTCATCGTTTCAATATCCTCCAATAATTCCTCTGGACGACATGCTTTGCACGAAGAACGTTTCTGTCAGTTATCGTTTGCCAAAATCTGCTTTTGATTAGATTAATTCATTATCGAATACGGAATAGCCTCTCCCAAAATTAGTGATTTTTCCATTAATCAAAAAGGGCTAGATAAGAATGGTAAAAAATCTAATTAAATTCAGCTGCGAAATTGCTATACAATTAAATAATTGTGTGCGTAATACGTGTATATAATATATAGTGCGTGTAATTATGAACCAGAAACCAAAATAAACCAGGTGTAGAACAGGCAACTTTTCTCTGATTCTCACACCGCTATCATCAGTGTTAACCATTGTGACCATGAACTCACAGAAATGACCGAATTCGGAACCATTCTGTTTTCATATTCTTATGAGGCAAAATGTATTAAGAAGCTTCTATATGAGGATAAAAGGTCTTGCTGTGGCCTTCAACTCGACATTTAAACACATCGACGACGTTTTATCTACTTACATTACGTTTTTATCTACTTACATTCATTCTTTTCCATATGTCGATTCGACATATCCTAGTGAAATCGAATTAAAAAAAGATCATAACAGTAAGTTTTCTATATCTTTTTCATATTTGAATATTGATGTTAAAGGGGCATCTATAGACACTTTTGAGCTAAAAAAAAAAAAAGTTCAGGTTTTATATTTCCATTTCAAATGTTTACAATGCTCACTTTTAAGTGAGATACCGCACTTACAATTCTTTGTTATGTAAACAAGGCTCGGGTCATGTTTTTGATTACATTATTAATAATATGGAATATGCTGGTAAACGTTCCGTTTAAAGCAGGGTTTTTTTTCCTTCAAATTACAAGTAACTCATTCTGAAGACAATTAGTTTTTCTCTTATCTCATTTTGTTTTAGACATGGTATTTTCTGTGAAGCAATTTTGTAATTTTTATTTAAATGAAATTTAATGTAGGTTTAGAAATGGAAATAAAAATCAGCAAGTATATATAATGAAAGAATGCTTATATAGTGCAAAAGCAACTTTTGGAGATTGTCGCTCATGACCTTAAGTGCGTTTTGCATGGACCTCTTGCTTTGACCACCCATTAATATTCTTCTACTTGAATTCTAATGTTTTGCTCACAAATACACAATTCAATCCAAGCCCATTTTGTTTTAAATTCTAGCGATGATTTGACCATACCAATTAATCATTACATCTGTTTGATTTGCTGATACACTTTGCAATCATAATGGTCCTAAATGATTACCTAAAAGGCCTACTTTCTACTTAGCAGATTGGAGATTTGCGTGATGCCAAAAGATTTTATGAAATAAACAAACAAGCTAAACAAACATCATTAATACAAAAGTGGGTAAACAAAAAGATCTGAAGAAAGATTGAAATTAAAACCTGCTTCAATTCGGACATTGGTAATGACGAGGAAACATCTACACAAGGAGACCTTTGGTGTAGGGCACTGACTGGAACACAATAATAGAAATTGATGGTTTGAATACAAATAGGCGAAGTTAACATCGTGTGAAACGTAATCATAATCCACAAAAAAAAAATCAAAATCGAGTGTAGGGCAACACGGACCTCCGACAAAAGCGAAGGCAGGATCAGGTGCCATGGAGGAGTAAGCATCCTCTGCTGACCGGTCACACCCGCCGTGAGCCCTTTGTCGAAATAAAGTAAACGAGATTACCCGTAGTCAAATCTAGTAGGAAAATGAAACAAATCAGTCAACATATGACTTAGTGATACTTTACAATCGCAAACAAGGTCATTACTATAATACCGACCGTAGAATTTGCGAAATGATGACCTCAAACGAGATTCGTTATAACCCTGCAACATCAACTTTTTTTTCAAAGAAACAAAATATCAGTTAAAACTTTTTATACATTGAAGTCATGCAGGTCAGAGGGTATGCACGGCTATTCTTGAGATTGGTGAAGTGATAAATCTCATATACGAAATTAAGAGTTGTGCCAATACAGGCCACCGGATATATAAGAAGTGAGGTCAGGTACCTAAGAGGAGTAAGCATCCACTGTTAGCCGGTCACACCCACCACGAGTCCTGCATCTCGATTAGATAAACGGAGTAATCTGTTGTCAAAATCAGTGTGTAAAAACAGCCTCTATTGGTATGAAACATATCAGAAAGTGACAAGCTGCAGTAGTAAGTTATATCGCAGAGATTTCATTTTGGACTTATATAATTAATGCAAGATGCTTGAAAATGAACTTCTATTTAAAACATATAGACTACATATCTTAATATGGCAAAGTTTTAAATTTGATACACATAACTGAACCCAATTACATTAAAATCATTATGGTAATCCCCATCGTTTCCCGCACCATTGTCAACAATGTCAAAAGTTCAACAGAAGTATTTATTACAATCAAAATATACAAATTAATTCCAGCATCGATTTGTTCTTTCATTAAACAACATTACAGACGATATTCAGCGTAAAATTAGAGAAACTCTTCTGCTATTGATCTTATTTTCAATAAGCGTTCTAGTATCATGAATACTTTTCGTGCAAGTCCATAATTCCAAACAAATTGCTAGAATGTGTTTGACGCGGCTTCTCATAATTTTGTGTACATCAAACATTTTTCTTCTTTGACCATCACTAGTAGCATTGGTATTTGGTAAACACGCAATGATAATCGTAACGCATTCTTCTAGTTTCTACGAATGATGGCTTATAAAGCGAATATTAAACCCTTTCTTGCACAACTTAATCCAATAAAATTTATATTATGCATGTGTTTCATACCAACTGCTACATTGTCCTTTTGATACATACTGATTTTAGCTACGGATTAATCAAAAAAAAAAAAAAGGTTCACGACGGCAGGTGTGACTGGCTGACAGGGATTGCTTACTCTTTCTGTGCACCTGATCCACCTCTGATGTGTCCGGTCCAGAGGTGCGCGTTTACCTTATTTTTTTTTTTATTTCGTATTTTTTACAGGATTTATGAGGTTGATCACTGATATCTTCACAATGCATCAAGCCAATCAGAATGGCTTCCAGTTCAAACATTCCGGTACACTAAGTAACAGAATATCAAAGCCACACAATGCTACATGTCCTTCCTTGTCAAACGCAGGTGCGCACCAAGTGTGTTGTTCCTACACCACACAAGGAGTGGGGAAAATAAGGGTTTGCCATTATTCATTTATTGTGCCAAGCCTTTCGAATGTAAGTCAAGTAAGATTTATTGGCTGCCAAAATTTCTTAAGGTATCTGATTTTTTCTTCTTCTCAAAATGAAATTGATAAATCAGATGTGCACCAACATTGACCAACCCACACAAATGGCGATATACAAAAATACTAAATGTAAAGGTTCTACTTCTTTGTTAAGCCAAACAGTTACTAAGTTCATGTAATTCGTGAAATTATAGAATACCTGAGCCGCCCTCGTTTCACGTACACCTGAGCCAACCGCGTTTCACGCAAAGTGTACATTTCCCCATCCCTTCATTGAGAAATTCGTTTTCTTGTTCGTTCCAATTTAAAGGGGCATTGACACGTTTTGAGCTAAAAATGTTTACATTTTAGATTTTCATTTTTAATGTTTACAATGCTCACATTTAATTTTGTAGGTTTTTCTGTACTTTGGGTTTTTTTTTTTTCACCCTGGTATTTTTTGTGAAGAATTTTAATAGGTTTTAATAGCAGTAGGGCTCGAAGACTTGTTTAGCATTGGCTATAAGAATTGTAAGTGTCGTGGTCTGGTATCTCATCTTGGAAACTCATTAAATGATGTTCAAGACTTTTTGGCTGACACCAGTATTCAAGAGTGTTGGTTTGTGGTTATGGGTATTGTCTTAATGGTCAAGCAAAAAGTTGAACAATCAATTTGATTGAGTTTCAAAGCTTGGATATCGCACTTACAAGTTCTTTGCAATGTAAACAAGGCTCGAGTGCTTGTTTTATTACAATAGAAGATTGCTTCACAAGAAAAGATGACCATTTTAAAACAAAATTAAATGGTGAGAAACACTAGGATAATCATGTTCGATTGTGTTATTCAGACATGAACTTGTATATTTCGAAAAAAGAAGACTGCTTGCTTTAAACGGGAACGTGATATCTAGTCGATATTAAGTAAAGGTAAGACAAGAAATAGTGGCTCGAGCCTTGTTTTATCATAAGCGAAGAATTGTAAGTGCTCGTGGAGTTCTCGACAGGTGATGTAACTCAACAAATGAGTGTTCCAATTTTTTGCTGACCATTTAGAAATACCCGTAAGCGAGCATTGTAAACTTAAAATTGAAAATCTATAACATTTTAGCTCGGAACGTGTCCATGTCCCTTTAAGTCACGAGGCTCAGACAAGCTAATGCAATCAAATGTTCTTCTTGTGCAACCAATTTGCATTGATAACATAATTCAACCATAGAATAAGATAGTGTCTGTAACCGCATGGTCCACATCGCTCACCTGAGTGACCTTGGCACTGCTGTCGTTCAGCAATGATTTTAAAAAGATTTTTCAGAGATCTCAAGTAAGTTTGACCTTTTGACCCCAAATTTGACAGGGAACATCTTTAACCCACTGTTAGTTCATATATATGACATGGTGACTCTAGGTGGAAAGTATAACACCCTTAAGCCCGGAAACCATACTACTACTTCGATGTCTAGTGCGCTTGACCTTTAAGCTTTTGACCACAGATTCGATAGGGAACATCTTTGTCCCATGGATAGTGCATATGTACGATATGGTGACTCTAGGTGGAAAGGATAACGCTTTAGAGTCCAGAAACCCCGGGGGTGTTGTAATTATGATAAAGGCTCCCTGCTCATTCCAAATGTCAATTTACTTTCAATGAAATATCAACTTACAACATTAAAGAAGAATCTATGCTTTTCAAACGTTTTACATATAAACACTATGTTGCATGTCTGGCCCCGCCCTGGGATCAGAACCCCTTTCCCGGAGATATTTTGGTAGAAGCCTCCCTACTCTACATCACTATTCATTTAGTTTCTCTTAGACATGTGCGGTTGTACAGAAGATTTTTGAAAATTGGTCACTTTTTGCCTCACCCATAAGACCCCAGTGGTGCAAGAGACCTGAAATTTACAATTTAAGTCCGCTTGTTTAGGTGCAATAATGTAGCCCCCTCCCATGGGGGGGGGGGGGCTACAACTCCATAAGATCTCCGTAATGGTGCAGATGCGGGAGTGATTCACTCCCGCAACAATTTCGATTATCATAATCATTTGCTGGGATTCTTTGAGTAAATAAAAAATTTCATAGTCTATAGATAAATTGCTAGCAAACCTACAACTTTTTAGGCTTTATCCGACCATATTAAACAATACCCATATACTGTCATTTCTCGATTCGTATTCGGGCGCCATGTTTGATGGTTTGTAGCTGGACTTCCTGTTGACATATGCCCATAAAAGGTAATGTTTACATACATATACGAGTACGAAAGACAAAGCGATTTCGTCGGTATATCAAGTTTTAAAAAGATAAGGATAATGTAATCTGTTTTCTGTCACCATATTATATTCGATTCTTTGTCGAAATGGTTCGAGTTCATGATGAACAATTACTTTCCCCACTGATTGTCATTTTTTTTTTTTTTTTATTACATCCACCTCCAAGATCAATATGGCGGATTAGACGAAGA
>CAJDSM010047720.1:7969-23835 GCA_903981925.1 Ostrea lurida | reverse complement strand
GGGATTTGCCTCGCCTTGTGCGCCCAGATTCAAATTTATAATTTTACCACTTTGTTGTGATATTTTCAGACACAGTAATCTCGTTTGAAGAATCATTTTATCTGACGTCAGCTGCCGACCACTGGCCAATCGGAACAAGCTTTTCATCGTTCGCTCTCCTGGGACAAGATTACAAAGAAAACGTGACGTTTTCTTGGGCTCAGAGCAACCCTTATATTGATCTAAACGAATCCTTCAGTAAGAATTTTACTTTTTTTTCATTTGGAGTTGAATCCATCACATCAGTTCGATGGCTGAACATTCGTATGTAGCTCTGGTGGACGTGAGTTTTATCCCTGGTCTACCATAATAAATATGCTTTATTGAAATAAAAGTCTTTCAAAAATTGAAACCACTAATGAATCATCTCATGGTAGGCATAGACACGTTAATTAAGCATCCGTCGCTGTTGACAGATTATGGCCCTTGGCCCTTTTTACAGCAAATGTCACCACAAGTACAATGATATCGCTGGGTATTGGGAACCTCCTCAAAGTACAATACTTCACAATATCAAATAACATTGGCGGATTTAGAGGGTGGCCCAGGGGTCCGGTCCCCACCTTTTAGTGACCAAAATTACATGTAATTATAGCTAAATAAACCCCTAAAAATAACTTTAAAAGTCCTCAAATTCTAGAGCTTCCGGGGGGCTTCGCCATCTGGGCTCCCACTTGGGCTTTATCATAGACCTCTAGCCAGCGATGTACATGTATTTAGCAGGCCCCATTTTCAAAAGTTCAACAAATCCTGGATCCGCCACTGAATAGGACATGCCCTATATATTGTATCTGGCAAACAAGTTGTCTTTGAATTTTGTCTCCACAACAACACGGAGTAAGAAGGAGCACTTACCAGGGTAACTACTTACATTATTAATAAATTGAATTAGATCTCTCTCTCTCTCTCTCTCTCTCTCACTCTCTCTCTCTCTCTCTCTCTCTCTCTCTCTCTCTCCATAATGAAATTACCCATATACATGGTTAAACGGTTGCTGTGCCTCAACTTGGTATATTATGGAAATAGGACTTTTTCGAGCATGCATAGTTGTGACTTTTCAGTTTTGAAGATTTTTTTTTAAATGATTATAAATAAACTTAGCAGTTGGTTTTCGTAATAAACGGATCGTCCTTAGGGAATAACCAAAGATTGGTCATTTAATTTATTTCAGCCCCCTCCCACAAAAACTTCGACATTGTCTTAATGATAGCATGGAATTTTGTATTTTCTCAGAAATATGGAGATAAGAGCTACGGTACGCTGATTGGTCTAAATGAACACCTTTTCTGTGCAGGTTTTGTACAAGTCGCGCGACAACTTGAGCCTTCCGAGAGTGCCATTGGTACGGCAGGTTACTCAGCCAAGCTTAGGGTTGTGGACACCTGTAGAAATACTGCCACGACCACCTTCAGTGTGGAAACGTTCAATGGGGTAAGTTCCACAGGAGACTGATTCATGGTCTGAGCCGAGAAGCCTATAACATTCATACTTGTGTCTACAAAACTTACGCTTGAAGCCTTCGGATCGGTGTCGAAACACAATTTATAATGCTATACCATACCAATGTCTACAACAATTAAGTCTACAATATCTAAATTTCATACCTTTATCTAGAACATCCAAAGTTTAAGTGTTGTAGAGACAAACTGGAAGGTTTAAATGTTGTACACACATATCTGAAGATTTCCCCGACTATCGAATTGTATATTGTAAGCTTTTGTTAAATTCAGAGAGAAGTCCCGTCTATTTCCAAAGACTTGTGATTGTGTAGAAATTAAATGCCAGTTGAATCACAATGCTGTTTGAATGTTGCTTCCTTTTTTAGTTTCATTTATAATCAATTTTTTTTAAACACTAAATTACATGTAAATTGAAATACCTTTTCATCTGCTATGCTCTAGGAATTTTTTCTTCGTTATGTGTATCGTCAAACCTTTCGTATTAAACATGAAAACATTTTCAGTTTTGTGGATTTTATTCTAAATTTTAAATGTTATCGATATTTTTTTGCCATTGGAAATTGTAACGAAACTGCGGCATCGTTATCCATCATCGGGAGTAAAATAATATAAATATCACAGACAGTGATTGAACACATGAATTTCAAGATATGAGCTAGGTGGTTTAAAAAAGCAATATTTTGTTGCTTATTTTGACCCCTCGTATTTACAAATTCGTGTTGTCTTTGAACATCGTCCATTATGATTCTACCGTGTAGCTACAGCCATGGCTAGTCAGGCTAAACATAAAAGCGGAAACACGGTATCAAATTAAGTATAATTTAACAGTGAGTTTGTTAGTGAAATTTTTATATTAACTTTGACTACTCATCAGGTTTTAAACTAAATGATACCCACAAACCTCGGCGTGAATCAGACTGATCAAGATTTGGAACACATAGGATGTATACATTGTATCTAGGTCTGAAATTATAATTACATATTTCTCGTTTTAGCTCACGTTTCTTTTTTTTTCATGTTACAGCCTCCTGTCATCACGAATTTTCCGAAAGAAATGGCAGTACTAGAAACACAGGGCGGAAGTGAATTTATTTATAACGTGGCAGTTTACGACCCCACAGTGCCGCCTGACCCCGTGTGTTGTACACTAGAGAGCGTCAGACCACAGACGCTAAACTTTGAGATCAAATTGATCAACAGTACCAAATTTTTGCTTTATACGTATGAGAAGCCTATATTTGCTTATAAGGATGTGAATTCTTATATGTTGACTGTATGTTGTGAAGACGGCTTTGGAACAGTGAAGGGTATGCTGAAAATCGATGTTACCCAAGTCAAAGATAAGGAATTCTATGAGCCTCCATGTAAGTAAAACCAGCTATTGCAAGCGCGAAACCTGGACACACACACACACAGCACACACACACACACACAATCCCCATGCAGGTGTAAGTAAAACCAGCTATTGCAAGCGCGAAATCCTGAACCTCAGTGTAAGTAAAACCAGCTACTGCATGCGTACAATCCTGAAGAGGAAAGGAATGGGACCCAATATCGATAACCAAATATCTCTACCCCATACAATGGGCTCACGACGGGTGTGACTGGTCGACAGGGGATGTTTACTCCTCCTAGGCACCTGATTCCACGTCTATGGGTCCGTGTTTGCCCAACCCTTATTTGTATTATATTTAGGACTTAGGAGATTGATCACCGTTCGTTATCTTCGCCTTTATATTCCCCAAAACCCACCCAAATTGAATCGGAATCAGATCCTTGGAATAAATTGTGCAAAGTCCTGTTGGAGAAAATTGATCCGCGCATGTACACTAGTAAAACTTTTCATAGTTGTTTACATCAATCTTGCTTATGAATATGAAAAATCTTGAAAAGTGCACTATTACAACCAATGATGACATCCCTCCTGTTTGTTTGGATCTGGGTCATTTTTTTTCATTACAGAATTCTATAAACTATGAAAGCATGGAGTATTTTGTTGAATCGTCTACATCGTTTATGTAGAAATTACCATATGATTTCATTAACCCCTCGCAACTAGTTGCGGAGGGGATATAGCATCGCTGCCGTGCGGATGTGTGTCCGCGTGTGTGTGTCCGGAACCTTGTGAACAAGATAGAAGCAAGTGCATTCAACAGAGAATCATCAAAACCTTCCACGAATGTTGCCCATGGAGAGGCATGAACCCTACTGATTTTTCAAGGTCAAAGGTCAAGGATCACTATATAATATTGACTAATTCTTGTGAACAAGAATAGAGGACACAGATTCTCAGAGAATCGTTGCAAACTTCGCACAAATGTTGCCTATGGAGAGGAGATGAACCCTATTATTTTCAAGGTCACAAGGTCAATGTCACCATTGAGCTATTGATTTGGAACCTGTTGAACAGATAGAAGCAAGGCATTCAATCAAGAATCATCAAACCTTCCAACAAATATTGCCCATGGAGGAAAAGATGAACCCTATTAATTCAAAGTCCAAGGTCACTGGTGGACATTGACCTAAATCTTTGTGAACAAGATAAGAGAGACACAACATTCATTCGCCGAGAATCATCAAAACCTTCCACAAATGTTGTCCAATGGAGACGGAGGTGAACCCTATGATTTCCAAGGTCAAGGGTCCATAGGTCACTATTGACTTAAATTCTTGTGAAAACAGATAGTGGACACAGCATTCATCAGAGAATTCATCAAGCCTTCCACAAATGTTGACCATGGAGAGAGGATAAACCCTATTGATTTTCAAGGTCAAAGTCACTCTTGACTATTGCCGAAAATCCTTGCGAATAAGAGAACAGAGCATTCATCAGAAAATCATCAAACCTTTACACAAATGGTTGCCCATCGGAGAGGGTAAACGGTTTAACCCTATTGATTTTCAAGGTCAAAGGTCACTATTGACTTTTGTTTAAAAATCTTGTGTTGCGAGGGGATGCTACGCTTGCGTTGCCTTGTTGTTTTTGAAATTCTCTAAAGTAAAACAACCCAAATATTTATTCTGATATTCATATGTCGTGATTCAAATATACTCATGTACAGTGTATGTCTGGTGAACATGTTAATGCTTATATCGAGAAATCAAATAATGTACTGTATATAACGAACAAACGATTCGTAAAAATTGACATGTAGTGATGCATGTAATGTCCAAAATTATAATTACAGTTCCACTAGTAGTAGTCATGATCCCTTCCTAAGGTCATTTGAACTAGGTCAAGGTCAATAGGAGATAGATATGATGACCAGTTTACTTGTAACATTCGATCGGGGTTTTCTTTTTTATTTCATGTCCACTAAACTTCAGTTCATTACAGTGTTTGTTTGTTTACTTTTTGCAGCCTGGTTCTTCACCTCAGTGTTAGCAAGCCTGGTTCCAATCAGCATCATGTTCCTGTTTGCTTGCTGCCTTCTCTGTTTCTCCTTCTTCCTGTCGCAGGACACGATGTGAACATATCATGTTATGGATTGTAATCGACTGTAGCTGTGAAAAGACTGACCTACCGACCGGTGCATCTCAATTCAAGAACGACAACTCCGTGTGCATCTCAATTCAAAAACGACAACTCCGTGTCCTGTTCCTGTCCAGTATCGACGGCAATATTCAGTCTATTCACATCTACTGTTGATATGTCTGTATAACAGGGAAATAAATAAGATGTCAAACACAAACACACGATTTTGCAAAAATTTCTCTGACGACAGTATTTCAAAACCCGAGTCAAACTGTGTGATTACAGCCATCGGTTAAAAACTGGACTTTGTTCAATTCTTCATAGTGAAGCTATTTTTGCGCTGCTAAACCTTGCGCTGCTAAACCTTTACAAGGTTTTTTTTTTTAATTATTATTATTATGTTTTCCCTTGACACTGATTCAATATAAAGCCAATCCACAATCTTTATATCACTGTATTTGATACTGTACGAGTTAATTACTTTATATTTGGTATCTAAAGGCAATATACCAATAAAACCTGTTGTGTTATTCATACAATATCTAATTAGTTATGCTTTCATCTCCGAAGCTATACAATTCATATGCATGAAATGATGCTTTTCTTTCATAATGAAGTCATCTATGCTAAATCACCTCAAAAAATGTGATGAAACATGACATTAACATTTTAGCCTTCTTAAGAATGGGATTTTCTTCAATATACATGTACATACAAATGACATTCCGATTAGATTTCATTCTGGGAATCAGAAGGGCTTGATTTTCGCACCTGCTAGCGATGTTTCAGAGTTCAAGCTGTTCACTTACATATGCAAATTTTGTCCTGCTTAGCACTTGTT
Source organism: Ostrea lurida (assembly GCA_903981925.1). Lineage (NCBI taxonomy): Eukaryota > Metazoa > Mollusca > Bivalvia > Ostreida > Ostreidae > Ostrea > Ostrea lurida. The sequence continues at coordinate 18,020 of CAJDSM010047720.1, read as the reverse complement.
TTCAGATTGTAATGAAATTACGTTTTCTTTCATAATGTAATACACTACATCATACACATTACCATCATGTACAAAGTGTCATTGATGTCACGTGATATAATTTGATTTCTCGTTGTTAATCGAAACTTACCTGGCCCCAAGACCATAAACTGAGAATAGTCGTAAGTCCTAATTTTGATTACTTATATCTTGAAAGATTTATAGCTGCAGGATTTTCAAAAGAAATCAAATGCAGACATTTACTGAAAATGCATTTGTTTATGAAAATTATTTCTCAAGTTAGCTGGATTTGAAATCTAGACTTAGTCTATTCTCAGATTGTGGACTTGAGATCTGGTTAATTTTGCGAAAACCGCCAGATGCCGAAGGTTTAGCGATGGGGCATAATTTCACAATATAAACCCATATTTCAACTCAAATGTACGCACACGACCAGCACGCTCTGCAGTACGGAATGACACCTACTTGTTAAAAAATGCGAAGCGGAATTAGTTCAGTTAAAAAGTCGAGAAGATATCAAAAATATTTCTTTTATGTAACAATTAGGCACTAAATTTAAAGCATTTCGTGCAACCTTGGGACTTAGATCAATGGGTACAACATTAATTAAGACACTTTGATATACGATTGGTTTGATTAAGAAGAAAGATATCATTAATAAACTATGGCCTCGTTTTGTCCTGATCTTCCTTTAACGCTTTACGATCACTGGCTACCGTGTATTTGATATAAAGTTAACAGGACCATGCACCATTCATACTGTACATAACTGAGCTCAGTGTAGATAATGATTTGATATTATCGGCAATGCTTTTAGAGACTGTTTCCTTTCAACAAAACCTCCCCTGAAACGGACTTAAAAGGCACCGTTGACATATTCACCGATTTTGCATACTGCACCCGTTCGGTTTTGAATAGTCAGAATGCCGTGGTATCGTTGTGCCTATAGACTATGGGTGCCATGATTTTTATGCCTTTTCTGACGATTCGTCCATTAACACTTAAAAACCGGTACACAAACTAAGGATTTATATTTTAAAATTCATTTATATGTATAATATTTTTATCATATTATCCATTGTACACACTTTGATTTAAATCTTGTAAGCCTGTAGATGAGAAGCCCCTGTGGATAGCCGTAGATATTTTCACGTGACGTTTCCCCGTCATAATTTTATATATGTAAACATTTAGAAATAAATTTCACATCAACTGCAGTCTTTACATCAGACACTTATGTCCCCGAATCAAAGATTCCGGGTGCATAAGAATGGGAGTTTGAGCATAAAAATCATTTTAATATTATAAGGCCATCAAGCATTTTGTTTTTCTCAAAAATTTATGGAAGTAATTACCCCCACCATAGGACTTTAACCCCTAACTCAAGGCCCATGAATTTCACAAGTTATGTAGAGCACTTCATGGACATCATAACCATACATTTAGTTTTTCTCAAATAATTGACAAATATATATCGGAGTGGAGATGATTTTCTAAGATGGGCTCACGGCGGGTGTGACCGGTCGACAGGGGATGCTTAATCCTCCTAGGCACCTGATCCCACCTCTGGTGTGTCCAGGGGTCCGTGTTTGCCCAACTCTTGATTTGTATTTCTATTTGGGACATACGAGATTGATCACTGTTCGTTATCTTTGCCGTTAAATAGTTCATACATTTTCAATGTATGGTCGTATTGGCCCCATCCCAAGCTACCTATTTTCTAAATAGTTTACCCTCATTATCTTTTTTTCGGTTCCATTAAGTTCGAAATAACGAACTCGAACATGATAACGACCGGTGGGACGTAAAAGAACATACAATAAATCAACCATTTAAAATATTCCTGGTTGCACACTATTTTGTATCTAGCTGTGCAAAAATGTTATTGTTTTCAATCTGTTATTGTTTTCAGATTGAAGAGGTACATTGAAAGGGGCGGGGGTCAAATAAGGGTACCGGTACCGTAGAACTCTAAGGGGAAAATTAATTTCTAAGAGATAGGATTGATAGAGTCCTGGGGTCTTTGGAAATGAAAAGAAAATGATATATCAAGGTAAAGCAACTCCATTAATCTTGATCTCTGGACATGGACATAAAACCTGGTACAATTTTAGACATAGGATCTTAAGAAATGTTATAAAGAGGAAGACAGGACATACAAACTTGTATCAAGGTAACGTGATTACAGTGACCTTGGAACCTAATACTGTGGATTCATTTTAATTCGTGGGGGCCAATGTTCGTGGGTAACCAAATTTTTGCTGGTTCGTGGGGACGTAATTTCGTGGGTAATTGATAAATAATGCGAATGACATCATATTTATAAAGATTAAAAGGAAAATAAAACATGTTCGTGGGGACGTAAATTCGTGGGTAAGGGTGACCCACGAAATCCACGAACATTGGTCCCCCACGAACAATGATGATTCCGCAGTATTGGCATTCAGAACCAGGTCTGACAGCACAGGCACTTGCCATTTTAAATATATTTGATTTAAATATATCTTCCCGTAAATATTATAATATTGACAAGGTCTCTCACACCGCCATCTTGAATTCCTTATTTTCCAGCCACATCACTTGCAATTGTCGGCAAAAAGTCCTATTAATTCTTAGAATTAGACCCCTACCATTTAGCAGCAGCTGTCAAGGTCCCTTCTCTCGCATCGTCACGGTGAACTGGAAATAAAGCCCCCTTCGCCAGAGCAGCTACAGTATGAAGTGCATTTGTGACAGCCATATGCCTCGGCGCTGCGATTTCTATGTCTTGTGCTACAGCCACTGAATAACGTCAAACAGCTTTGGTGGAGCTTGGTCATCTTGAGCAATGACAGGAACAGGAATGCCACCCTGGACCTCCCAGCCAAAGTGAGTGATAATCGGCGGACTCATTGGGCGGGCCTTGCTGGTCTGCCGCTTTACAACATTCATTTGCAGGCGCCAGATCTTCGCACCTTTCTTCTTTTTGTTGGTAAATAGCGTGCAGCAGGCAGACTCTATGGTTGTACCTAACGGCTGGCCATACTTTGAAGCTGTGAGTTTTCAGGTCGTATGGGGCTTTAAAGAATTTTTGAAGGTATGTTTGAACATATACATGGTAGGAAAATGTGTAAGGAATTTTTAGATACATGTATTAGATTTATAGCTCGGCGATGCAGGGAATACAACGATATAAGGCCTCAATTATGCGCAACTTTTTGTGCGCCGTAAATCGAATTTCTTTTATAAGGGGTGGATCTGTCCCAATATTTTTCAGAGAGCTACAGTTCTGCAGCTACAATAACAAAATCATAGGAAAGAACAGGTTCATGAAATTTCAAGTCGACTATAAAAGGATGTTTGCAATAGAACCAAAATAAAATATTTTTAAGTCAATCCCACATATTTTCATTTTGCGCTGTCATTTATTTTTGTGGTTGTCAAATTTCGTGATTTTTCATTGATTTGAGTTTTTGCTACTACGAGCGTGCATGACCAGATGTCCTTTCTAAGAAAACTACTCGTGAAATTGTTCAAGCTTTAAGGTACCAACGAAAATCAGTTTTCACCGAATAATGATGGATCCACAATGCAACCTCAAATTTTGTTAGATAATTGTGGGTTGTTGTTTTTTAAATTTCTTTGTATTTGTTCATAGTGTAGGTCAAAATGTGCTCGAAGTTTCTATTCATGTGGGATGCATGGCTAAGAATAGACGTAAGCATAGTCATGAAATACGACAACCATTTTAATAAACTAAGATCTTGGATTTATGATCATCAGTAGATTGTGAAAGAAAGGATACATGGCTAACATTACAATAGAAATAAGAAGAATGTGTTAAAGCCACACAAAGATGGCATGATACTATTACTGTTTAAAAGATTGCCATCATTATTACGAAATAAATAATTTCTTCTCAATCGGTGGCCTTGACGTTGTGTTGAGTTAATTAAGCGGCACAACCAGCATGAACAATCCTTATTGCTGTTTACGGATTTAGATCAAAATCTCAAAGATTTGCAAAACAACAAACATTTAGATTGCGCAGCAATGGGATTTCATTGTAAAGAATAAAATGTAAGCGAATGCATCACTCATTTGTCATGGGATTAGTCACCATTGTGTTGTTTTTCCTTCTTCCAAATTCAGGTTAGTAAAATAAAATACATTTCGGTAAAAATTGTTCATATTTAAGCAAATTCATAATAATCGATGACTTTTATTTTTACGGGGGGGGGGGGATGAAGGAGAAAAATAAAAGTCGGTTTTTTGGAAAAAAAAAAACGGGGGGGAATTTTTATTGTATGCAAATTTAAATAAAAAAAAAAGATGTATGCAAAATCCTAATTTCCCCCCATCTTTGTCATATTTAAGGCGTAATACGCAATATCCTTGTTAGCCAATACTTATTTCCCTTTAGGGTTAATCCACTAGCCACAACTACATGTAATAGGGAGGCCATGTAATACTATCATACATGTACATATGCTTATTGCTAGGTTATTTACATGTATATGTATATTATACTTAAACAATAATTGTCAGCTGCTATGCAACTGCCCGCACTCCAGGGAAACACAGACAGTAAAATGAATATCTTAGAATAAAATAGCTAAACACCAGTCGAAATTCACAGCATGTCATAAATGTTGAATAAATAATTAAATATATCGATGGAAATATGTCTGAAATTTTGTCATTTGTGTATTATATCTTTTTTTCTGTGATTGACATGTTTTTAAGATTCAGCCCTTGGATTTGAATAAAAATATCGACAAATATTGGTCATGATCACTGTTGTAAATAATTTTATATTAAAAGATTAGAACATGTGCCCAAGTCTTCACGCCTGACGCATGCTTTATTAGATTAACATATCATGATTACGGAAAATTTTTGAATTTTTACTTGCAAACAAAATCCGCCAAAACATTCGGAGCTGATATCTTTCTTTTGATGGTGAAATCATACTTCAAATGATTATTTTAAAGAGCCACCAGATGAAATCATGATGTAGTAACATTTCCCATTGTTGTAAATTAATTATACCCCCGTACATTAGAAATTTTGTCGCGTGTACCGGAAATGTTATGTTAGGCAGATTAGGAAAATGCACCAAATTTTCTATTTTCCTAGTTGTGAAATGAAATTTTAAACTACTTTTCGAAGAAAAATTCACGAAATATTCCCGGCGCTAAAATTATCCAATATACGAAAAACGTCTCACAGTACTTTGAACGTATAAATCGTTTTCTTTTCATTGCCATATAGATAGTATACCAAATGTATACAAATTAAAACATTTTTTATGACCGAGAAGTAAATAAAATTCTTTAGGGGGTGGGGTTTTCGTTTGGGTTTGACTCATGTTTGGACATGAGAATAAGATGAAACTTTACTTATGTTTGACTTGGGTTGTTCTGGATTTGATATAGCTGCAGAACTGTTGCTCTCTCAAAAAATATTGGGAGAGATCAAAGAGATCCACCCCTTAAAAAAACCTTCGATTTACGGCGCACAAAAAAAATTGAGGTTTCCTGCATCGCCGAGCCAAAAAAGACCTCAATTATGCGCAATTTTCTTTTCCTTACTAAATCGGAAACCTTAATTTTCATACACTATTATTTACAACCACTAAGCGCGAGGGCGTGCACCATCATGAGCATTGTCCTTCCTTGTTTGTTTCGGTATCAACCGTCTCGCCCGTATTGAAATCCACCACCCTTTGTTTCAGCCATTGTGCGTATTGTATTATTTCGAAGGTCATTGCTCAAAGGATTCGTTGAAGACGAAGATCGATGTATCAGTAAAGATCATTTTTCAGTCTGATATTATCAACAGATTATCTGAAATATTATCCCTACTCAATGGCACATAGACACGCCCATGTGATTCGCTGACTGAAAAATTCTGTAATAATTGTTTTATTTTCAAATCAATGTTACAGTAATAAAATTTGGTTATATGTTGAATCCTTTTTCACTTTTAAATAAAAAATTGTTTTCAAAATATTTTTACGATAGAAATGTATATTCATACGAAGCAGAATTTGTTCAAAAACTGTTACGGGATAAAAACAAAAAACTTGCCGTGTCCTTCAAACTTACATATAGGTATATAGATGATGTCTTATCAATTAACAATAATAATTTTCACAATTATGTCCATTTGATATATCCCGAAGAACTCGATATAAAGGACACCACAGAATCTGACAGATCTGCTTCATATTTTGATATTTTACTTACTATTGACTCTAATGGCAGACTGACAACTACATTATATTAGAAACGTGATGACTTGTCAACTTTCCTTTTCTATGTAGTAACGTACCACTATCACCTGCTTATGGTGTGTATGTCTCTCAGTTTGATTAGATACGCAAGAGCATTGCCATGCGTATGAGGACATTTTAAAGCGATGCCACTACAAACAAAAAAGTTGATGTTGCAGGGTTATAACGAATCTCGTTTAAAGTCATCATTTTGCAAATTCTACGGTCGCTATAATGACCTTGTTTGCGATTACAAATTATCACTGAGTCATATGTTGAACTGATTTGTTTCATACCTTTTGTTAGACTGTTATTTCGTACAAGATTTGACGATGGGTAATACCGCTTACTATGTTTCGACTACAGGCTCACGGCGGGTGTGACCGGTCAGCAGAGGATGCTTACTCCTCCATGGCACCTGTCTATTCTCAGTTTATGGTCTTGAGGCCAGAATCCTGCCTTCGCTTTTGTCGGATGTCCCGTGTTGCCCTACACTCGATTTGTATATATGTTTTTGGACTATGGTTACGTTTAACGCATTGTTTACTTCGCCAATCTATATTATATATGGTAAACTATGTTAACGTTAAACATTTTTATTTCTGGAGGGGAGGGAGGGGGATATAGGCAAGTAATATGATGTCTTTAAGATAAACTGCGGAATACTTAGTGATATACTTTTACCAATCTAAAAAGAGCGTGAACGAGAAATTCAGTTCAACTCGCACAAAAAAAAACACCCTCAAAACAAAGGAAACGAGAACAACGTCAACTTGGCCATTGTGCGCCCGTCATAATTATTTTAGAGATATTAGATTGATTGATTATTTGTTTGTTTTCGTCCTTGTTGACAATTATTTTACTCATATTGAGACGTTGCCGGGGAAGGAGTTGCTAATTTTAGACCAATGCGTACAATTCCATAGGATTTTCGTAATGGTGCAAAATATTTTTGCTGAATAAACTACAATTAGCGCCATTGTTTACACCAATTGGGGGTACCTACGTTTTGCTAGTGCATGTCTAACTTAGGTTTTTCTATAAACATAATGTGCAGTACCCCAACTTCTTCGTATGTTTCGCCATACTTGCGAGATCTCGAAGGTGGATATATTCAAAATAAAACAAATGGCAATCAGTGGGAAACAAAGACACATTTGACGCAAGCGTCACAAGAACGGGCGCAAACCCACTTGTTTCATCAAGAAGAAATTTGTAAACTGTTTATGCAATAGTCATAATTTAACATTCTACTAACACTGTACAATATTTCAAAACCTTTGAAATGAATTTTAAAGGTACAAACTTTTCTGCGTGAGAATAAATGCCTTTTGTTAATTCCGCAACTTCGACTTTGTTTACCAAAGATTCGAAATGCACCCCCCCCCCTTAATAATAATGTATGTTTTAACCCTCAACGTATGTATTTACACTCAACACTTAGAAATATACATGCACTACTCGAAAATACATGAAAAGTTGCGTTTTACTTTTATTGGTATCACGCGATAATTTAGCACCAGAAACCCAAGGTCGGCTGTCTCCGCAAATCTCCGACGGAGATAGCCGAGTGTCTTCGAGCGAAGCCTCGCATCGATAGCAATGAGATATTGACTGCATTACGATTGGTTTGTTTATTCTTGCATCATGTTTTAAATTCAAACGCCTTTTCTAAACTTTTTTTGAATGGGAAAGCATTTCCCCCACTAAGAACCAACAAATTACACTTTAATCTTTACTTTATTTTTCTACACATAATAGGTTCGCAGAAACACATAACCACTGGGGATATATCGAATCGAGACAGCATTCGTAAATTTTACGGTCGTTATAACGATTTAGTTTGCCAGTATGCCCTACCATTCGGTAAAATGCTGTCTGATGTCTTTCATAGCCGTTTTTCATACACGATTTGACTACGGATTGCTCCGTTTACCTGAACAAGACTATGGGCTCACGGCAGGTGTGACCGTCAGCAGGAGACGCTTACTCCTCCTACGAACCTGGATACCACCTCTGGTGTGTCAAAGGGTCCGTGTTTGCCAACTTCTTGTTTTTTTGTATTTTGACTTCAATATATGTCACTGTCGTTATCTTGTTTTACATCTATGCAAAATAGATTTTTCCTTAATTCATACCCCATTACAAGAACGAAAACTCCAAACTCTGTACATATAATGGATAATTTGTTCAAGATTAATAGTCAAAGCAAACATGAGTTTCCATAGAAAATGTTTAGCAAATCATGGCATAATCTAAGGGGATTAAAAACTATCATTGTACAAGCAACAAAACTATTTATATTCAGTAAGTTTCCTAAGAAATTATTACCAGAGACATATAACATGTCTAATGTTTACCGAATAGGCGAAAATTGGCAGCTACTGAAGATTTTAATTTCGTTTTCAGGCGTGGTGCTTGGTGTCGACCCAATGAAAGGGCTGACGGTATTGTTACATCCTAGATGAAATCCTACAGCACAGCGCCCACAGAATGGGACTACCAGAAACAAGTATGTCCAAGTTTGTAAACCAGATGTACATAGATGCCGAATAAGTTGGGATCCGAGTAGGGTTGTCACGTACAACACAGACCCAACCACTTGTCTTCCACCTCAGCCACGCACTCCACGAAGCATCCATTCAGAGCGCATCATGGCCGATTCCCACCAACAGGAATCGATGATATGACGAGAACGACATCTGATTACTCGTGGTAAAGCTCTCAGCTACGCCATACACGACCATGTTGCCAGGTGAATAACGGCGACAGGCCTGGACGCCTCCTACTACGTACATCTATGACATCCGATCTCTGTTTGATGAAGTACATCCCTACACTGAATGAAGGACATATCGTGTGCGGAGATAACTTAGCGGGCTATAGGGTCCACAAACGGCGGCTTCACAGTCCAAAACTGTCCCAGTCAGTAGGTGTGATGGAAGGTACTTTACGGGTTCCTCTTTCAAAATACCATTAAATTACAGACGAATTTGCCGAATCGCTTGGACGATTTCAGCAGATGCAATCAACAGATCCAGCCAAGGAGAACACTGTTGTAACATTTACACATTTGTATATATAGATTATTTTTTATGGATGTTACATCAAAAAATTTACTGCTAGGTGGTTTATTAAATAGGTATGCGCCTGAGGTTAGGTAGGTGTGTCAATTTTTAGGGGAAGGTGTATTTTTATAACCCCTCTTTTATGCCCTTTGCAAGTTGTGTGGGGATGATTCTGGAATCAGATTGTCCGTCCGTTCTGTAGATCGCAATGGTTTACGGGCTTTTAAAGATTTATCCTTTCCACCTAGATTCACCATAGTTGCCATATTGGACACCCATGCGACGAGATGTCCCTGTCGATTTTAGGTTCAATGGTCAAAGGCCAGTGCACTGGACACTCGAAATGCAAATAGTTTTCCGGCTCCAAAAGTGTTATCACCATATCTAATAATGGATACCTATGGGACGAATGATGTTTCCTATCGATTGAGGTGCAAAGGTCAGGTGCAACTGGCATGGCAAGTAGCATATGATTTCGGGCTCTAAAATATCCTTTTCACTTAGGAATCACCCTAAAATACATATTACTGACCCAAGGGCATGAAATGTTCCCTACTTGAATTTGGGTCAAAAGGTCAAAGGTCAAGCAAACTTGACATGGGGTAGCAATATGGTTTCTGGCTCTAAAGTGGTAATCCTTTCCACCTAGGAGTCACCAAAAACACAGTAGTTCCCATTGGAATTTTTGAGGACAAAGATCGAGCTCACAGGACATGCCAAATTCTCT